>CAIGQZ010004081.1:5941882-5957354 GCA_903798205.1 Danio tinwini
CAGCGGAATGAACCGCCAACTTATCCAGCATATGTTTTACACAGCGGATGCCCTTCCATCTGCAACCTATCATTGAGAAATCTATTTGAATATACTACTGTATATATGTTAAATGTAATTTATTCCTGTGATGCAAAGCTGAATTTTCAGCATCATTTCTTCAGCCTTCAGTGTCACGTGGTCTTTCAGAAATCATTTTAATATGCTGATTTAGGGCAGCACAGTGGCGCAGTGGGTAGCACAATCACCTCACAGCAAGAAGGTCGCTGGTTCGAGACCCGGCTGGGTCAGTTGGCAATTCTAAGTTTGCATGTTCTCCCCTTGTTGGCGTGGGTTTCCTCCGAGTGCTCCAGTTTCCCCCACAGTCCAAAGACTGGAAGGGCATCCGCTGCGTAAAACAAATGCTGGATAAATTGGCGGTTCATTCCACTGTGGTGACCCTTGATTAATAAAGGGACTAAGTTGAAAAGAAAATTAATGAATGAATGCTGATTATATGATATCAAAGTCAGTCAGCTTTATTGTCAATTCAACCACATGTACAGGACATACAGAGAATCGAAATTCTAGGTGCCTAACATATAATATTAATACAAAATACAAAAAGCAGAGTTGTGAAAAGAATTTACAATAAATACAATTATAGTATGTAGTCTAAAAAATATATACAAAAAATAAATAAATAAAATAAATAAATATATATATATATATATATATATATATATATATATATATATATATATATATATATATATATATACATACATAAGATGTAATCTAAAAATATACGTAAAAAATACAATTTTATTTTTTTATTACAATTAATATTGTTACAGATGGTTACTTAAATTATCCCTTGATAAATAAAATAAGTCACTTGTTAATAAGATGGTACTAAAACTAATCTGTTGAATAGTGCAAACTTCTGATGCCATTTAATCTCAATTTAAGACAGAAATTTGTGTCATTTAGAGGTTTGAACTGGTTTAAATATTAATTTAAATTTTCCAGCTACATAAATGAGTACACCCCATTTTAAAAATGAATATTTTTATCCATTTCTCAGTGAATATAGACAATACAGACATATATAGACAGATGAAATTCAAGCTAAATATTGCAAAAATAGATTACAGCCTACAAAATTTCAACAACATTTTTCATAATTTTTGCTTCTCTTAATTTGTTTTCTCTTTTTAAAATTTGTATTTAATATTTTTCTATAGCATATAAATTTGTCTGTACTAGTTTTTGGACCGTTATCGTGCGTTATTTTGTTAGATAAGCTCCAGATCTGGCTTCAGTACTGACTAATCTAATGTGTATGCGCAAATATAATATTGTATAGCTTTCTATTAAAAATATGAATATCAAAGAGAGATTTGTGAGGGGAGTACTTGTATATGCTGAGCACTGTATGATTACACTTTTGACTTTTTATACCACATATAATAATATATGTGTGTATATAGTCATATAGTTACTATAATATTTGCTTAATATTATATATTATAATATGTTTTATTATATTAATATTAATTCATTCATTTTCCTTCGGGTTAGTCTCTATTACTCAGGGGTTGAAATGAACATATGCCAACTTATCCAGCATATGTTTTACACAGTGAATGCCCTTCCAGCTGCAACCCATACTAGGGAACATCCGTACACTCACACACTCACACACTCACACTCACACACACACACACACACACACACACACACACACACACACACACACACACACACACACACACACACACACACACACACACACACACACACACACTCACACTCTCACACTCACACTCACACACTCACACTCACACTCACTCACTCACTCACTCACACTATGGCCAATTTAGTTCATTCAATTCACCTATTGCGCATGTGTATGGACTGTAGGGGATCCAGAGCACCCGGAGGAAATCCACACCAACATGGGGAGAACATGCAAGAACACAAAAATCGACTCGAACCGCTGAGCCCCTGTGTCGTCCTGTTATGTTAATATCATGTTATAAAATATATTTCAATAGTTACTTCTTATGGCCTGTCATAATTTTGTTGGATGAGCACTTGTGCTATTGATGGTCTTTAGATTACCCAATTAGTCCTTTTAGTCAGTTGAATGCACTAATGTTGTCTTGTTTTTTAAGTGAATGTATTTGATTGGTATTCTGTCGATGGTTTCAGGCTACAGGCACCTGCAGCTGAGGAACCTGCACAACGAGCCTCTGGAGGTGTCCAGTCTGTTCATGTTCAGCCGCAGGACGGAGGAGAGCCCAACCGGAGGACCACCGTCTGCATCTGTGGTGAGACACTGGCAGATTCTCACACGCACATTAGTGTTACATGCTGAAATAAAACTGTTTACATCAGTGAGTCCTCTATACGTGCCATATAGTGCCACAGGGGAGCCCACAGTATGTTTGAGAAAACATTGTTTGAATATTTCTGATGTTTTTCCAGCTCAGGAATGTGCTGCATTCCTCTCCTACAGCCCCTGACATCTAAAGGTTTTTATTAAAAACAGGAAGTCAGAAAGGCACAGACATGCTGCTGTATACCGAAGTGTCACGCCCATTTACACACTGGAATGGAAAAAATAAACTAAAAAATTGAGTAGTTTATTGACTAAATAATGAATTTGCAGTTAAATCTATCCAGTTCTGTGTATTAATATCTGAACTACTGTGGCAGAAACTGATAAACTTGTCTAAAGTTTTTTAAGTGTCTTGACAATTTTTACATATACAAATGATTTGGTTATATCTTAATATATTACCTATGCAAAATTCTGAATTTAGGCGGCGCGGAGGCTCAGTGGTTAGCACTGAAAAGGTCGCTGCTTCCAGTCCCGGCTTGGCCAGTTGACATTTCTGTGTGGAGTTTGTATGTTCTCCCCGTGTTGACGTGGGTTTTCCCCGGGTACTCCGATTTCGTACACAGTCCAAACACATGCTCTATCTTTTTGTTAAGTGTGACATGAGGAGTGACTTCCAGGTCCAAAAGCTGCATGGGGAGACTAATCAAATGAAAATAATAAACGTTTACAAAGCAATGTAATACTTTCGAAAATCACGATCGCAATGTGTATATCCATGCCTAATATCTGATGGCCAGAAGTTTATAAGTTTTTTATAAATTGTTAAAATTTTGGTATTTGTGGTCACCATGATTTGATATAAAATTCACTTTAAAGTGTGATAGGACTAAAAAGTGGCCATAAGCAAATATTTTCTCAATTCAAATGAGTAGCAGCTTGAACCCGGAAACAGTATTCCATACGTCACCAATAAATCACGTTTACAAGAGGATAGGTGAATTGGGTAAACTAAATTGACCGTAGTGTATGAGTGTGTGTGAATGACAGTGTATGGGTGTTTCCCAGTACTGGGTTGTGGCTGGAAGGGCATCCGCTGTGTAAAACACATGCTGGAATAGTTGGCGGTTCATTACACTGTGGCGACTTCTGAAATGGAGACCAAGCTGAAGGAAAATGAATGAATTAATGAATGAAATTCCTGAATTTCACAATATCCAAACAATCATTTTTTTTTGCAGCAATTCATATTTCCCCATTTATAATGAGAACGGCATTTAAGAAACCCCCAAGGTGTTATGATTGCTACAAAGCTGGCATTTTCAGAAAATATTTGTTTTTTAATATTCTAATAATTTTCCAAAGCAACTTACATAATGAAAAAGGTGCAAATCATACACATTAAATTTGCAGATAATGAGAAACATGAGTATTTATTTTTTTATATTAAGAGAAGATCCTCCAACACAAGCATGTTTAATTTTTTTCTGAAGGTTGTGTTTGTGTTTTTTAATGTGACTTGCACACATGAATGCTGCTTATGTGAGTGTTTAGTTTTTCTATCACCAATG
This sequence comes from Danio tinwini, assembly GCA_903798205.1. Lineage (NCBI taxonomy): Eukaryota > Metazoa > Chordata > Actinopteri > Cypriniformes > Danionidae > Danio > Danio tinwini. The sequence goes on from CAIGQZ010004081.1 coordinate 5,945,780, forward strand.
CAGATTTGAACCAGTGTGTCTTGTAGTCAGCTGTGACGTATTTTCCAGAACTTGTGCAATTAGCTAGATTACAAAAGAATTTTATGGCATAACCCGTTTAAAAACATTTTGATCACCTCTTTTCTTGCCTCTGTCATCATCTTCACCACAAAAAAGAAAGACAAGTTCAATGCACGAAGACCCTGGCTGTATACACAATATTCCATAACTGATTTATTGAGTTTAGCTAAACTGTCGGGAATTGTCTAATAGCTCTGAAACGAGATTAAGCGGCGTCTCTTTTGTTGAACAGTATGCTACATGTCAGGTTTTGGAATGTGAAAAGACAAATGTAAACTGTGTGCATGTTTGTCCTGTCAGCTGTTCAGCACAGAAGAAAGACGCTCCGTCCAGCAGCACAAGGTGACGGTGCATGGAGTCCCCGGACCCGAACCCTTCACTGTGATCTGTGTCGATGAATTTACCACAGCCAAACAGCTCCTGGACTCTGTAAGTGCCCACGCTAGACAAATCAGACAGCTTTTTAATCGGAAAGTAACAATATTTTGATATATATTGATACTGAAATATTTGAAGAATATTAATATCAAATTGATACAGATCAAATGCCAAAAGTCGTAATGAACTTTTTTCTGTTATGGTTTTGTGCCTATAGATAGGCTAAATATATGTCAAATAACTTAAAATACCTGTCCTGGCAGGAATGTCTGATAGCAGTCATTAACATTTATCATTAACAAAAAACTAAATTGGGAAAATGAGTTATGTGAATTTATTGTTTATCAGTATATTGTTTTGGTTTTGTTTATTTTTGTAACTTTTTATAAAGTTCACTTGTTTTCAATAATGTTTTATCTTTAAATTTGGAATTAAGATTTCTGAAATTGATTTGAATGCTAAATGTCATTATTCTGTTACATAAAAATCCTTTATTTGCTATTTTTCTACTAATCCGGAGTAAGTTTTGGCAGGTCAAGTTCAAATCTGAACAACTTAAAGCAATTAGTTCACCCAGAAATGAAAACGGTCCCATAAATTTACTCTCTCTCTCTCTTTTTCTTTCTCTCTGTCGTGTGATTTTTCTCATGAGGTTTCTGTTGAACACAAAAGAAGATATTTTGAAGAATTCTGGTTACTAGTACACATTTACATTCATAGTAGGAAAGAAATGGAAGTCAATGAGTGCCAGCTGTCAGCATTCTTCACAATATCTTTTATGTTTACTCAAATGGGTGAACCGTCCTTTTAACACTGTGCCATGCTTGAGTTTTCAACACTGAAAAAACATGCGTAAATGTCTTTTTATTTAATCCTGCTTCAATATTCTTGTGTGATATTGAAAAGGGTATCATATCAAAGTTAGACATGTCAGTATCCTAAAATCAAATATATAATGAAGGGATTGGTCCAAAACTATTGAGACATGGCCACCCATGATCACACATTTTGAAAAAATTAAGACTCTCACCTTTAACTGATGTACATGAAAAAGTCTGTGTTTAAACAGGTTTAATGTGATCCCCAATATTGTTTGGTTTCATATTTATGTAAAAGACTACTATAAATATGTCAGATTATTGTATTATGATGTAGGTATTTATTTTTACAATTGATATTGTCCAATTGTAAATGTATACAATACTGTAAATATATATTATACTGTTTATTATATTTTTATCTATTTCTGTTGCAATTTTATTTTAATTTAATTTGTTTGTTAAAGGGCACCTATTTTACCCCTTTTACAGGATGTAAGATAAGCCTTTGGCGTCTCCAGAATGTGTCTGTAAAGTTTCAGCTCAAAATACGCATCAGATTATTTGTTATAGCCTCCAGAATCTGCCCACTTTGGTGTCTGAGTGCAGTGGAGCTGTTTTTGTAGCCTGTGACTTTAAATGCAAATAAGCTGCTGTTCCCCGCCCACCATTCCCACATGTGTGTGTGCTTCTCTTCATGCGTTATGTTAGATAAACAGCAGTCAGTAACAGAGAGACTCAGATGAAGCTGAAATACAGTTCATTAGTCAAAAACACCAAGTAAGTTTATTTCATGTAGTTGTGGTGGATTTTATTCAAGTCTTTCTGAAACGGTGAGTCTAACCGACACCATGTGGCCGTGGTGATTATAGCGGTTAAGAATTACGTAAAGCGATTTTACTGTCTTTATTACAAATATGCTCTATTTTAAAAAACGTTTTAAAATGATAACATTTATTATTGTGGTGCAGATGATCACATTGAGAGTTGTAACATGTTTTGTTCAGTTTCTTTGCAAAAAATATTCTGTGGACGTGTGTAGACATGTTGTTATAGAAACATGGCACCTGTCAATCAATTTGGTGGGCGGGGAAGACCGCACTCCTACGTCACGTTGCAGTGGGCCTCAAAATCATTGGGATTTGGGTCCTAGTAAAATAAATTTTAAAAAAGAGAATTGTGTTTGTCACTCCAATATTGTCCAAACAGCTTACAGAAGTTGATTTTCATCATAGGTGCTCTTTAATTTATTTCGACGACAAGGGTCAGTTTAGGAAAAAAATACAACCTTGATTCTGCAAAATGTTATGTTGAAACTTTGATAAAATCACAAATAAATGTTAAAATAAAATATTAAAATTTCAGTATCCTGAGCAGTAACTAGTAGCAGTAGTTGGCACACACCAGAAGATGCAGTGTTGCTCTCTGTGTGTGCTGTTTTCATCACTGCAATTCTGTAGAAGTGATTTTTACCAGTCCTGAAATCCTGTTTCAGATTAGCCCTGGAGGTTCACCAGTTGCCAAAGTGTCCTTGTTTTGGGAAATTATTGTCACTCATTAGAAACAAGCAGTGTTTACTGGTCTGGTTCACATTTTCATCATTCCTCAGCACATAAACACATGCTGAAATATTCTCCCTTTCTCTCTCTCTCTCTCTCGCTCTCAAGTGCAGCTGTAGAGGCAAGGGCAGAAGATGAAGGAAAGTTGTTAAGTTGTAAAACTTCAGAACTTTTTTTGCTGATGCAGGAAAGAAAGCATTGTATTGTACTTATAAAGTTATGCATTTTGAATAGCTAAAATGTCTTGCAGATTCTAAATAGCAAGGGATAAAGGCTTTTGATAAATCACAAAAAATGCTGCATTTAATATGTGTTGGGGCAACATGAAGGAATTAAGTAAACCTATTAGATTTGATCATTTAAGTGGATTGAAAATAAAAAAAGTACTTCAACCATTATTTTTTGAGTGTAGTTGGAGAACTTTATATTAACCTAATGTGTGTATTTGTATCATGAGGAGGATCATGATATACATTAATGTTAGCATCCTATTGATAAGTGAACCTTCATTAGCATTTAATACATTGAATAATAACCCTAAAAAAGCATCGCACACATTTTGATCCAGCCGTAATCTATGAATGTCCTTTTTGTTTTGAGCATGAAGATGTGTATCATTTATTTTCGCAGTGGAATCGACTGAAGCTAATGTTTTAACAATCTGAATCAAGAATGTACAACTGATGGCTTTATTTATAGCCTGAAGTATAAGCATCACAACAGAAAAATAGATGTGATAATTCACTTTTTATTTGGTCAAGCAAAATTAACTGTGTGGTTAACAAGGATGGAGAAGATGAATGGAGGTGTTTCTACTATTGTTAATAATATAACTTTTAAGAGGCTTAATATCTGCTTGGATTATTGTTGAGTTCACAAACCATAAAATGTCAATCTAAATATACTTATTTGGAGATTGAATGATGTTTGTGAATGAGAAGACTAATTTTACTAATGAGTGTATAAGTTTTGTGTGTAATGTTTGTTAAAGGGTTAAAGGGTTAGTTCACCCCAAAAATTAACACTTACTGGCCATTTATTCTCCCTCAAGTGGATCCAAACCTTTCTGAGTTTCTTCTGTTAAGCACAAAATAAGATGTTTTGAGGAAATCTAAAAAGAAATGATTGACTTCCCTAGTAGAAAAACACATTTATGTCCAGTCCACTTAAATTTGTAAAAAGTATTAACTATTAACTTAACTCCTTGTTTCCCAACACAAATTGATTGTGTGGAACCTAGAATGTTTTACAGTGTATGGCAGTCAAGTTTTCAGCATTCTTCAAAGTATTTCTTTTGTGTTCAACAGAAGAAAGTCAAACTGGTTTGAAACTAGTAAAAGGGACAGTAAATGATGTCAAATTTCATTTTTGTGTCAATTATCCTTTTATTTATTATGTTGCAAATCTTGATTAGTTTGTAATGTAATAACTGTTAGAATAAAGAAAGATTAAACGTCTCTGTCTTTCTCCAGTTGTTTCCCACTGCCTCCTTTAAGTATTTGCTGATGGAGGAGAGGGTGTCTCTGTCGAAGGAGAAGAAAGCTCCTCAGCAGCGTCCTCTAGCCAATGATGAGAGACTGCTGAAGCTCATTCACAGCTGGCAGCCCGAGGACGGATATGTGGGCAGGATATACCTCAAAACCAGAGAACAGGTAGAACAAAAGCTCTCCCAGATTTGGCTTGCTTGCTTTTGTTTTATGCAATATGTAAGGATCATTCCTGTTTTGCAAACATTCATACCTGCAGTTTTAATTGTTTGTTTTCTACTTTAACATGTAATTGAGTTCTCTGCATTATTACTCCAGTCTTCAGGCACATCATTCTCCAGAAATAATTTTTTAATATGCAGATTTTTTATATATGCTTTTTTAGATGATGAGTGTTGAATATTAGGGATGCACCGATATGGGCGATACCAATAACCAGTAAATCTTTAGATTCATCTTTTGATAATATCAAAATAGCAAGTTGTTGCAATCAGAATTATTAAACCCCCTGAATTATTAGCCCCCGTTTATTTTTTCCCAAATTTCTGTTTAACGGAGAGATTTATTAAACACATTTCTAAACATAATAGTTTTAATAACTCATCTCTAATAACTGATTTATTTTATTTTTGACATGATGACAGTAAATAACATTTGACTAGATATTTATCAAGATACTAGTATTCAGATTAAAGTGACATTTAAAGGCTTAACTGGGTTAATTAGGTTAACTAGGCAGGTTAGGGTAATTAGGAAAGATATTGTATAACGATGGTTAGTGCTGTAGACTATCAAAAAAAATAGAGGCTAATAATTTTGACCTTAAAATGATTAAAAACTGCTTTTATTCTAGCCGAAATAAAACAAATAAGACTTTCTCCAGAAGAAAAAATATTATCAGACATACTGTGAAAATTTCCTTGCTCTGTTAAACATCATTTGGGAAATATTAAAAAAAGAAATAAAATTCAAAGGGGTTAAATAATTCTGATTGCAACTGTATATAGACCTATTCACAATCTCACATAAATCAGCATGCCAAAAATAAGTTATTTCCACTTCTTCACATAGCAAATTGACATGCAACTTGACTCCTGCATAAAATAATAGGTTAAATGACAAAACTGATTTAATTAACAAACAGGTTAATTAATAAATGAAAACGAACATTAAAGAACTATGAACTGAAACCAGCTCAAATGTTCTCGAATAAAAAGTGTTACAGTAATGTACAATTGTTAGTCATTTGACACTTTATTTGCCGCACTCCTGCGAGATTCTCTTGTGCTTATAAAGCAGGCAGTTCTGTACAATTACGTAATCTACTGGCTTAAAGATATCAACCTAATTTTGTGATTTTGGGACTGATAATGATAACATTTCTGCCGATATCAATATGGCCGCCAATATATTGTGCAGCTCTATTGAATATACAGGCTTCATACGGTCATGAAAAACCTGGAAAAGTTATGGAATTTTGACATAGCATTTTCCAGGCCTGGGAAAGTTTTAGAAAAACAGAAAACCCCACAGTTTTGTAAAAGTCATGAAAAATAAATAACTTTAAATAAAGGTTAGTTGTCTTGACTTCTATTCTGTCCTTAGCCAATCACATACTCTCACATTATTAGTGCGGTGTAAGCATTATCTAAATCAGTTTTACATAGATATAAATTGAAACTAAATAGATTGCTACGTGTTTTACGATATGCTGTAATAAATTTGAACATGCATGGTTTTTCTTTTACCACGCATATGTAAACATTGCATGAAACATTAGGTCATGAAAATCTACTTGAAAGTCTTGGAAAAGTCATGGAGTTTTTGAAGTAAAACTATGTATGAACCCTGAATCTAGTACTGATTCACATTTCAGGGATATGATCATTTTTTCCAGGATTGTTTAATCAAAAGAAAACTTAAAATAACCTTCATTTGAAGCCAAAAGCTTTCAATGTTAATGCATCGATGTAGAATAAAAGCATTATTTAAGTAATAATAATAATAAAATATATCACACACACACAAACACACACATATAGTGCAATATAAAAACAAAAATGATATAAATTTTTGGATCATCATGTCATAAATTACTGTTGACCAGATATATTGTAAATCAGTGACAAGAAAGAAGGTGAACTAACATTATTAATTGCAAATATTTCCAAAAAATATTGCCTGTCTTGTGTAAAATTTTTAGATATGAAGAAATATTCCAGAAGCAATATGTTTTTGAACTTTCCCAGAGACCTGAGCAGCTCTATTTTAGTTACACTGACCTGTGATTATTTTTAATTAGTTTCCATTTCTCCAAGATTGATTTGATCTTTAGTTGAGTGGTTTTAGTCATTTTGGTGTGCTGAGCTTTGTTTTAAATGTCTGCAGTTTTTCATTCTTAAGCTGTTTCTAACTTATTTGTTAGTTCAACTAAATAACCATTATTAAAGATGAAATAAAATGAGAAATACTGAACAGCTGAAATAAAAAAATAAACTAAACCTAGTTCAAATTCAGCATTTCTCGTTTTATTTACTGTGAAATAGTAGCTATTTAGTTGAACTAATAAACAAGTTAGAAACAACTGAATAAAAAAAAGCTGAAATTACAGAAATAGATTTGATCCACTGTATCAGCGCAGTGTTAATGTCAACAGGATTGAGCTGTTTCTGTTGTGTGATTGTGTGTGTTCTGCTCCTCCTGCTGGCCCTCAGCAGAACTGCAGTGAGAAGATGAGTGTCCCACTGGAGACCCTGGAGGAGCTCAGCAGCTCAGAGGACGACACCTTCTTTGTGCAGGTCCATGATGTTTCTCCAGAACAACCTCACACCGTCATCAAAGCCCCACGATACAGCACAGCACAGGACATCATCCAGCAGGTGGCAAAAACACTCACAAATTCACCCATACATTTACTCACTATTAACTCTCTCAGCTGCTTCAAAACTTTTGAGTTTCTGGTGAACACAAAAGAAGATATTTTGAAGAATGTTTGAATCTGGTGGCAGAATATTTTTCTTTTTTGTTACAAATTTGCTAACTGTAGTGAAATGTTGATCAGTAGAAACACTGTCATGTCAAATAGTATTTATTAATAGTGTGATAATAATCTATTAATAGTGATATTAGAATTACTTCAGTCTTAACCAAAGCTCTAACCATTGTTTTTAACAGAGAATACATGCAATAATGGCAAGTAGGGCTGCACAATATATTGTTTCAGAGTTGATATCACAGATACTGCGTATCTGCAGTTGTCACATCGAGTCGGAATCATAGTTGACCAGGAGCCACTGCTAAGTTTAACCAAAATAGTGTGAAGGTTGATCATTTGCATGTGTTTTAAGGCTTGAGACTGTGCATTGCAAGAGTTTAAAACATTTAGACACCAAAATGATAATGTTTGAAGGTGTAAAAAAGATTCATTTATTTATACGATTTATGAAGAAAAAAATAAATATATTGTTTTTGTTTGCGCAGTGTCTGATCATTTAGCTTGTTTTAAAGAAAGACTCTTCATTTTGACTCTTAATTACTTCTGAAGATGAAAACTAAATATTTTTACTTGCTCTAAGAATGTTTTGATATTTGGACTAGAAATGAGAAAAAGCAAAATAAGAAAATCATTTTTTTCATTGTAATTTATTCAATTTCTGTGCCTGAATATTGTTAGACTCCCCAGAAAACCATTAAATTAGAGCTATTCAAGCCATCTTGTGAAAACAATATTCATATTGCAATATTTATTGCAGAAAAAATTTATATTGCAATATTTTTTTTAAACCCTCCTATATTTTTGAGTGGCCACAAAAGTTGTTTTTTTTTTTTTGCAACAATGCATGATTTCACAGAGAGCCTGTGGACTCAGAATTTCCACATATTTTAATATAATTTTTATTATTATGGTGTTATAAGTTATGCAACATCAGACCCAACAGAGCCAATTTCTACACACAAACGCACATTTTTAAGAGTGACCATGCAACACTCAGCGGCCACTTTATTAGGTACATCTTACTAGTACCGGGTTGGACCCACTTTGCCTTCAGAACTGCCTTAATCCTTCGTGGTATAAATTCAACAAGGTACTGGAAATATTCCTCAGAGATTTTGCTCCATATTGACATGATAGCATGACACACTCGCTGCAGATTTGTCGGCTGCACATCCATGATGCGAATCTCCCATTCCACCACATCCCAAAGGTGCTCTATTGGATGGAAATCTGGTGACTGGCGAGGCCATTTGAGTACAGTGAACTCATTGTCATGTTCAAGAAATCAGTCTGAGATGATTTGTGCTTTATGACATGGTGCGTTATTCTGCTGGAAGTAGCCATCAGCTGAAACCAGTCTGGCCATTCTCCTCTCAGCTCTAGCATCAACAAGGCATTTGCTCCCACAGAACTGTCTCTCACTGGACATTTTCTCTTTTTCAGACCATTCTCTGTAAACCCCAGAGATGGATGTGCATGAAAATCCCAGCAGATCAGCAGTTTCTGAAATGCTCAGACCAGCCCGTCTGACACCAACCACCATGCCACGCTCAAAGTCACTTAAATCCCTTCTTCCACATTCTGATGCTCAGGTTGAACTGCAGCAGATTGTCTTGACCATTTCTACATGCCTAAATGCATTGAGTTGCTGCCATGTGATTGGTTGATTAGAAATTTGTGTTTACGAGCAGTTGGACAGGTGTACCTAATAAAGTGGCCAGTGAGTGCTGTGTAAATATGAAAAAAAAAGACAATTCTTTTTCAGTTCAGTGAAATGTTGCTCTTTCTAATTGCATGAAAAACTGCCCATTGCAAGCATCATTTATTTCTTTATTTGGTCCTCATTGCAAGTTTTGCTAAATTGATTTCCATCATTTCATGTCGCACAAATTAAAAGGTAATGAAAACATGTCTGATAACATCCATAATAGGAAAACAAATGCTGTGGAAGTCCAACATTAGCTTTCCAACATTCTTTTGTGTTCACAGTACAGAAACACTGTATTGCTAGATATGGCACACATTTTCAAATGAAGACAGAATTGAGTTTTTTTTGGGTGAACTATCCTTTCACATGTGGTAGTGATGTAAAAGGGCTGTATCTGAGCTGCTGTGCTGTTTTGTAGACTCTGAGCAAAGCCAAGTATTCTCTCAGTATCCTGAGCAACCCCAACCCATGTGACTACGTCCTGATGGAAGAGCTTTGTAAAGACGCCGGTGGAAAGAAGTCGTCCTCTGCCAAACCTTGCCAGCGTGTGCTGCAGGACCACGAGTGTGTGTTTCAGGCTCAGAGCCGCTGGAAGGGGGCTGGAAAATTCATCCTCAAACTCAAAGAGCAGGTAAACACTGCACTGAAGAGCTGGAAAAACTCTACTAATTTCACTTAACTGTTTTCTACACCTCTGAATTAAATACAGTTGAAGTCAGAATTATAAGCCCTGCTTAATGATTAGCCCCCCTGTTTATTTTCCCCCAATTTCTGCTTAACAGAGAGCAGATTTATTTCAACACATTTTTTAAACATAATAGTTTTAATAACTCATCTTTAATAACTGATTTATTTTTATCTTTGCCATGATGACAGTAAATAATATTTGACTAGATATCTTTCAAGATACTAGTATTCAGATTAAAGTGACATTTAAAGGCTTAACTGGGTTAACTAGGCAAGTTAGGGTCATTAGGAAAATCATTGTACAATGGTTTGTTCTGTAGACAACCGAAAACAAATATTGCTTAAGGGGGCTAATAATGTAGAAACACTGCTTTTATTCTAGCCGAAGTAAAACAAAGAAGACTATCTCTAGTAGAAAAAATATTATAGAGAAATTCCTTGCTCTGTTAAACATGAAATGTTTACATTCCTGAATAAGTATTCCTTGTTTGAATAAACAATAGTCAACATTTAAAGTGAATTAAAAAGGTTTTTCAAACGTGTCCTGAGATGATAAGAGATGATTAACTATTTCAAATATTGAAAATTAAAGTGTTATTTTAAAGTGTACTTTAAATGTTGCTCAAAGTTTTGCATTATTAGTGTCTTCGTGTTCATGCCAATATAAACATCTAATATTTATTCTAGTTTGGTGCTCAAGAAACACAATATTATCTATTTATAATGATTTACGGCTTAATATATGTGGATAAAAGCTGATTAAATACAGTCAGATTATTTGATGATAGTGAACTTAAAATACATTTTATATAATATACATATTATATAAAATACATATTTTTATTATAATTTTTACTCAATTTACAGTTATTCTCTTTAAATAAATTGGCAGTATACCAAAAAATAAATATTGAACCCAAACCTTGAGCGACAGTTGTAGTAGTTATTTTAACATTAAGAAATATCAAATAATTTCATATTTAATATTCACATTTAATCAATTAAAATATAAATTGATACATTGATTGCATTATTTTAATTAAATGAAGGTACACTTAATAGTTTTTTAACCCTACCTGACTGGAAAAGTCATTGAAATGTGTTGTAGATGTATTATTAGCCACAAATTTTTTATAGAAAATTGTGATTTCCGGAGCTGTAAAGCAAATATTGGTACTGCAAAGTGTCCTGATCTAAATAAACGTGTAAATATGTATTACTGTTTCAAAGTATATGAGTATTTAATCATTTACAATTCCATATTTTATTAGACTGGTGCATGAACAATCAAGCCTATGTGAATATGTACAGCTGAAGTCTAAATGAATAGCCCTCCTGTCATTTATTTATTTGTTTGCCCAAATGTTTAACAGAGCAGGGAATTTATCACAATACTCCCTATAATATTTTTTCTTCTGGAGAAAGTCTGATTTGTTTTATTTCGGCTAGAATAAAAGCAGTTTTTATTTTTTTTACACTATTTTAAGATCAATATTACTTAAGCTATATATATTTTTTTGATTGTCTACAGAACAAACCAATGATTTGCCTAATGACCCCTAACTTGCAATATTATCCCAGTTAAGCCTTTAAATGTCACTTTAAGCTGTATAGAAGTGTCTTGAAAAATATCTAGTCAAATATTATTTACTGTCATCATGGCGAAGATAAAATAAATCAGTTATTAGAAAAGAATTATTGAAACTATTATGTTTAGAAATGTGTTGAAATCTTTGCATTAAACAGAAATAAGGGAAAAATATTCAGGAAGGCAAATAATTCTGACTTCAACTGTATATTAGTTTTTCAGGCTGAATCAGAGATTTTTTTGTTTTGTGTGTGTGTGTGTGTGTGTGTGTGTGTGTGTGTGTGTGTGTGTGTGT
>CAIGQZ010004081.1:5960775-5990838 GCA_903798205.1 Danio tinwini
CCCCCCCCCCCCCCCCCCATTCAGTATCAAATTTCATTAAACAACACTCTTCCAGCAGTTCATACACACATCCAATATCTCGCTTGTCACGGCGGTATGAATAAATGTTCCTAAATGAAAGTGTCAAACTGCAGTTAAAGTCGGCAAATTAAAAAGGAAACTCCAGAGGAAGTTAAACTCATGTAAACACCTTAATCATATTAATGTCTTACTCAGATTACGGTAAATAATTAGATTACTGATGTCCACGTAAACGTAGTCATTGATATTACACAACACCTGAAAATAGTCCAAGCTAGATAATGGATCTTTGTCTTTTGGCCTGTAGGTGAATGTGAATTTGGTAGAATGAGGTAAAGTTGAATCCGAATCATCGCTATCAATCTATCTTCCAGGAGACTGAATGTCCTCTGTATTTTCCTCTGCAGGGTCTCTGTCCCTGGGGCTGAAGGCCTGGATGGCTGAGGGCCGATTGGGCTCTCCGAGATGCTCTCAGTGTGGTGATGATGACGGGGTCTCGATCCCATCCGGGTGGTCTCTCCCACTGCTGTGGAACTGGAAGCTGCATAAATGAGTGGAGAGGCAGAGCAGCAGCGGTCTAAACTCCAGATGAAGATGCTTCACTTCTGTTCTGCTAATCAGCTGATGTTAACAGTACTGTAAGTGATCAATGCATTTCTGTTTCTTTTGTGGTTTTGCACATCAGCGGTATTTGGAAATCAGACACTTTTAATACTTTATTTACATCCTTTTTTTTTGGATAAAAGCACCCCTGGCACATTTGTTTTTGTTTCTTTTTCATTGACTATTTGTGCACAGGATGTTTGAGCAGACTTTGTTCTGCACATTTCAGTGGCTGATGGCTTCATTGCACACACTCTGCATTAAAGTCAGCACGCTGAGTGGTCCTGCTCAAAACGGCCATCAGTCTATTGCAGTATTACTCAAAATCAGCATCTGAAGAAGCGCCACTATATAGTGTGGCAGTGTTTTCACTAGCGCTTTCATCATTAGTGTTGTACTCTTTGCACTTTTCTTTAATCCCTCTTCTTGGCTGAAGTGCTATTATTTATTTTATATGAAGTGTTTCCTGTGTTCTTTTGACTTCCTCAGTCACTGCAGAACTTGTTTTTGGGAATATTTTAAAGTCAGTGAAATTTGATGACCTTTCACTATTGAATGCCAGTTTCGGTTTCGTCAGTTGTTTTTCTATAATATGTTTGTGAGTTTGCTTTACTTTCTTTGTTTTGAACTTTAAGTAGTCCATTTTCTTTCTTGATGTAAAATCTTTAATAATTTATTGACTATTATAGCCCAGGTTGGCTGTACTTTTCCAGATAGTGTACATAATGATGAAATGTTGCATTAATTTATTTTTAAGGGCATGAATGTTCATACTGTATAATGTTTGTATTTTTGATTTTAAGAGGAGATCTGAATATTTAGTGGTTTTAAAGCGCTGGTAGGCACCATTGAAGTATACTTGTGTGGTACACTACAGCCTCCTGTATTTTAATGTACATTTACCATTGCTTTGTTTTACTGACACAATGCTGTTATTTTGACCTTTATGTAGAATCGCTGTTCTTAAATCGTTAAACTTTTTACTAACGTAACCCCTATAGGAATGTACTGTTGATATTGTGATGTCAATATTCGGGTCGTTTGTTTACTTGAAACCCCCAAATCAATCCATCAATAAATAGTGTTGAAGAATCATTTTCGGTGAAACGGCTAATTAGTGCACATGCTAATAAAAGAAAAAGTAGAAATCAAAGAGGGTATCATTTATTATTTTACACAATACTATAATCGTCTGTTCATGTTTCCTGCTGTGATGTGAAGTCTAGACTCATCTGTGCAGGTTCATCCTGAAGAGCAGCATCAATCTGATTCTTCAGCTCACGGTCTAAGTATGCATGCCCGATGGTGAAATACTCCTGCAATATAAAAGAAACACTATTAAAAAATGCACACAAAGGAAATAATGGGAAGCATTGTTAGTTTGGTGGGAAAAAAGACCTTTTTCTTTGAAGGTGGTCCTGCAACAGGTGGGTTAAAGCTCATGTCTTTTACACTGTAGTCTTCAAAGAGCTGCAATGGAGACCTGCAGAAACACAACAAACCTTTAGCTTCATCTAAAACTAGCATCAGCTAGTAAAAGTGTGTGTATGTTTACCTTCTGCTGAGCTCCACACCCAGAGCACCAGATCCTTCACTGGGAGCTCCCTTCATCAGATGAGCTGCAAACTTCCTCACCACGGGCTGATAGTGTCTCTGAAACACACACACACACACACCTGAATAAGCAACGCTGATTTGCTTTTATTTTCCAGAGTGAACCTCTGGCTTGTGGATAAATTCACATCGCAGTTGTTTAAAAGTAAGTTACGCCTGGGCTCTGTACAATGAAGAGAGATTAGCTGATTAGCCACTTCAGTTTAATCTACAGTAATCTTGGGTTTTAGGTAACATGAAAGCAGCTTGACTTTAACCACTCTATGACATTATGGAGCAGCTAAGCTTCCTTCATGGTACCTAAAACTCAGAATAAGCGCAAACTAAAGCGTAACTTGGTTAGGCACCTAATCTGAGCTCATGATACAAGCCCCTGGTACTCACTTTACATACTTTAAAATGTTTTGTTTTCTTGGGTCAAAGATACTGAAACTGCTAAAAAGCTCATTTTAGATTGGAGATGCTGGCGTTGTTTCAGTATAAACCGACTTTTCAGAACAAAAAGTCCACAATCCTTCTCTTCTGGCGCAGTATTGCTCTCTAGTTTGTCAAGTCCCTGTCATGTGACCATTACACCACCAGAAGACCACAAGTATGGATGCTGGTAAAATATCTGCATGCCCAGTGAGTGTAAATTGTCACTTGTTTTATGCTGTATAATGTGGACAGAGATTATTTTTCTGAAACAGTAAGAATAAACAATGGTACAGGAGTGTTTTCATTCTAAAGTGAGTTCAGTTCTGAAAGGGTGCCATCAAATATAGTTTGTATTAATTGTTATATTCATTTTTTTTAATCAGGTTAAATTCAGTAGTAATGAAAGTGCCATTAATGAGATAACTGGTCATTGGGCTATATGCACAGCTAGTGTTATTCAGCCAATGATGAACTTCTGGTGAAAGTTTAATGTGACTATTTTCATTTTCATCAATGTTGTAATGTCATTCACATATAATCAGTTAATTAGACTTAAAGCATAACAAGAGACGAAAGACCATTTAAACACAGGCTAGCGCAGAAACTCCATTGAAAATACTGTTGTAAAATTAATTTCCATATTTTAAAAACATGGTGCAGAAAAATATAATCTAATGCACTGCTTTATGTGTGGTCTGATACACTTTATATCGTATCTCAGCCAGGCAGTGAGAAGTTTTTTTTTAAAGAAATCAGATCTTAAACAGCGATTTTGTACGGGACGACAATTAACCGGAAGCCCTGACTAAAATTAAAAGTCTGTGTGTGTATACCCTATTAAGAAAAAGCACTTCCCTGCCACTGACCATTTCAAAAGGCAATTTGTGTGTGAAAATTAGGGCTGCACAATACATGGTTTCAGCATCAATATCACAATGTGCAAATCTGCAATAATACAGAATCTACAACGCACACAAAAGAAATTATTTTTTTCTAATTATACTTATAATTTAGACCATTTGAGCTTAAGAAAAGAGCAAATTTGTGGCTTAACAAAGAATAATTGTATTGATTTATTACAATAAAGACAGCAGTCAAAATCTGAAGTGGATCAAAAAAGTTGATCAAAATAAGAAGGGCTGTTTAATTGTTTTAGGACAACTTTGATTTTAATTTGTGGTAGTTTTGATCCACTTCAAATGTTGACTACACTGTATAGGGTGTTATTTAACTTTTGATTGTTTTATTGAAGTACCTCAATACAGTCTGACTCTAGAAAACAATTACGCACTATTTCATTTGTACACTGTGTGTATGTTTGTACTAATCTATTTATTTCTGCTTGTCATTTCTTTTAGTTTATGCATATATCCACACACCTAATCAATGTAAAATTAGGAATTATTCCCAAATAGAGTCATTTAAATCATCTCAGGAAATTATATTTAAATCACAATATATCTAAATCACAGAAATACTAAATATCAGCAATGTCAGTTTCTGCCAATATCTTGCAGCTCTAGTGAAAAATGCCATACGTTGACTACTGGAAATGCTTTTTTCTTCAGTTTTTTTGGTGACTGTTGCATTTTTAAACTGCATTTAAGTGGTGATCAAACAAAACATTTTATTCTGTGTATCAAAACAAGACTTGACTATTTTTAATTTATCTAAAATGATCATGTATGTCAAACTGAAAATATTCTTACTATTCATCATCACTTAGGTGAAAATCCTCAAAAAATGCTGCCTATGACAGGCTATATTATTGTAGATGTTATTGCAGTATATATTAAAGAGTTTAAATATTTAACTTAAAAAAAAAAGGTTTTGGTTATTACAGTTTTTCTCCATTGGTTTGGCTCAGTTCTTCTGAATACATTCTCAATACTCTAAGATTGTTTTGCAAAACAGTCCTAAAGTTCAGCACAACACTATAGCTCTCGCAAAAGCTCATATCTTTCCCAAAACTTCTCATTTAAACAGTCAGTGCCCCCAAAATCCTTTGTCCCTTTGGCATTGTGTAAGCACTGCAAGTCAAAATGTTTAGATGTTTTGTCACTCTGACAGAGGATCATTAAAATATCCCTCATGTCCACCTTTCAGTCGAAGCTCAGTTTTTGAAAATGGTTACTGAACGTTTTTTTTGTCTTTTGAGAGAATGCAATTGTGTAAAAAAAATGAAAATAAATTGATAAAAGATTTAAAAAATTATGGGAAATAAGGATGTTCAGTCTGATCTCACAAGGAAATGTAACTATTTTACGTTTTGTCAGTTCAGTGGCTAATTCGTGTTCAGTCATACAAAAATGTACAATTTTTAAAAGGAGGCGTGGCACCAAACCCCACTCCTAAACCCAACCATCATTGGGGGATAAGCAAATCATACTAAATTGTATGAATGAGATCATACAAATTCATCTGAATCAGCCACTAAATCAAAAAGTTATGAATTGCCATGAGATAGTGTTGGGACTTTAGGTTAAGAGTAGCCTCCAAGGTTTGACATCACACATTGCACTCATACTGCCAATGAAATTGTAATTATTATCAATCAAACACAAAGTAATTAACATACATCAGAATAAAAAAATACAGCATAATATACTGAAATATAAACACTAACAAAATACTATGAAAATGATATACAGCCTACAGTGCTTGATTGATCATCAGAGATGTGTGAAATTCCTCCTTTGTTAGTCAAGTTCTAGTGTCACCTGACTGTCAGTTGCTGTAATAAATGGATCAAATGTTCCACAGATTCATTTATGATATTCATGGTATTATGTTCTTGACTAATTTTGACAATTGAACAGACTATTGTGCATGTGATGACTTATACAATGAAATGACGCTGACACATTTTGGAACGAACAACCATTGAACTGAGAATCAACAATCAGTTTAGATCAACTAGATCTATTCACTTGGAAATTGTGCTAAATATAGACTAGAAGTACTTAGACATTTGCAATTTGATGAAATGAATGAGAAAAATCCATTCTGTTGTGAACATTTGCCAAGTGGTTTGTCCATGTTGTTTTGAGAATGTAATTCCAGTTCCAAGAAATGAGCCAAACCAATGCAGAAAACTGTAATACTACTGCTGATGCTCAGTATGTGTGTGTGCTGCTGTACCTTAAGTAAGTGCAGCTCCCAGAGTGCTGTGTTCTGCGGGTTGCAGTATTCAGGCACGTCCAGCTCTGGCAGATACACTCCACTGCCCTGTGTCTCGTTGTCCAGCAGGATGTCACACTTGGGGAAGGTCTACACAAACACCAGAGACAGAGAGCACAGATTAACATGAGCATTATCAACACTGAAGCATTCATCTTCATCAGAGCAGCGTCTCGTCTCACCTGCATCAGCATCCTGTTAGCGGCCAGAATCCCCACACATGAGTCCGGCAGCAGATGCAGAGCCACAGTGTTCAGTCTCTTGAGGAAGGCCTGCGCTCTCTGCAGCGTCACCTGCTTCCTGCGCTTGGACAGCATCACGTCCAGACACTGCAGAACGATCACCGTGTCCTCATTCACTCCTCCTGCAGAACACAACAGCAAATCAGTGCAATATCACAGAAAACATGTTCATCCAATGTGTTCAAGAGTGTGCTTTAAACACGTGTGCGTGCACACAAAAGAAAATAAACCAAAATAATACTTAAGTAAATCACAAATAATCTCAAAGTTAACAAGTTTAAATCTGGTAACCCTTTTGTTCCCACCACACAATAAGTATAGTCTGTTTTTTCCCCTCATAGCAGATTTATATCCTGCAGCTTTAAATGTATACAACATCATTTATGACTGAGTTTTAGATTCATGAGCAAACAAGACACTGCAGAACGATCAGTGTCCTCATTCACTCAGAGGTGTGTGTGTGTGCGTGCGTGCGTGTGCGTGTATGTGTGTGTGCATGCGTGCGTGGAATATCACAGAAAACACAATCATCCAATGTGTTAACCGGAGCAAACTATCTGTAATAAAAGCATTTTAAAAGTGCCTGTGGCTTTTTTGACATAATATTATTTCCTTGCATCTAAAAGCACACAAAAACAAACTCTTCTAGGAGTGCACACCATTGTGTTGTGCATCAAAAAACTCCTTATGAATTATATGCACAATTAACATATGCAGATTGGAGTGTTCAGGTGACAGGATGTTGTGGCTGATAGGGACTGGAGTCTGTACCTGCGTGCAGCGTCAGCAGCGTTCTGTACAAGTGGCTGTAGAATTTCAAAGGGTCGATGTTGAGAACGTCACCTGCAGAAAACACAGATGTGTGAGGCGAGGTGTGTGTGTGTGTATATGAGAGAGAGGAGAGCTGTGGAGACACACTGACCTTGTCCTGAGAGAATGTGGAAGGATGTGAGAATGCAGTGGAGACTCTCGCGATATGTCAGATCCTGAGAGAACAACAACAGTAGATCTTTATACAGATCTTCTACACACAATCAGCACAAAAGCAGGACATTCAGACGGTCTATCATTGCTTTGACATAGAACAGAAAACATTTCTGGCCTTCAACCTAGCATTAAAGAGAGAGTTCACCCCAAAAATTCCCCCTCACTCAGCTGCTTCTAAACCTTAATGAGTTTCTTTCCTCTGTTAAACACAAAAGAAGATATTCTGAAGAATGTTGGGGCGAAAAAAGCAGCCATTGACATCCATAGTAGGAAAAAAAAAATACCATGGAAGTCAACGCTGTTTTGTGTTTAGAAACTCACTGGATAGAAAAAAAGTAGAGAATGAAGAAATGTTTTACATGTTGCTAGCATATCTAATTTAGTTATGAACATATTTTAGCACATTTCCAAGATTAAAAAAAGTTTCTAACATGCTTTTAGCAAGATTCAGCGTCGTAGGTTTATAACTGTGTTATAATAGCACATTTATAATAGTTGCTAGCATGTTTACGAAAGGAGACAAACATGTTTTAGTCAATGTTTTACCCCTTCATTGAAATACTCATTGTAAAAACCCTGGAGTGCTGCTGGGGGTTACTGGAGGACCTTTTAACTTTTATGAATTTTACCCCCACCCAAAATATTTGATAAATTTTTTTTATCTGTAATCAATATCAGAGAAGTTACCATATAAACCTTTACACTGCCTAATAAAGAGTTTAAAGGGGAAGTGAAGCACTCAGTTGTATTTACATTATTTCCTACATTGGTTTCCACTTAATATATTAAACAGACTCAATTAATGAAACCATTTAGCAGAAAACGGCATGTTTAGATTTTAGACCTAGGGCACCGCCATCCTGGAATGGCGCGGTGTCTGACATCACGGGGTTGCTTCTGTTCCCTCAGCTGAACAAATACAGTGGAAGTAAAGGACTGAACACAGAGACTGCAAAGTCTAATGTAACCCTATGCATGAGGTTGTGGAGCTGCTGCAAATACAAGCATCAGATGTGTGTCTAATATAAAAATATATATTTATTCTATTTTTCCCTTTAATCACTGATTATTTGATGCGGTTTGGTCCACTCTCTGTTTTAATTTGACTGACTGCCTGTCTGGGTTTCAACCATGGTAGTAATGGACTGAACACAGACACTGGACAGCCTAATTTAACACAATGCATGAAGTTGTGGACGTGCATCACAGAGCTGGTGCAAATACAAACATTAAGGGGGTAATGGGATGTGTCTGTGTCAGAGACTTGATATGCGGAGGAGTTACCGAGAAGTGTGCGTGTGTGTGTGTTTGTGTGTGTTGGGGGGGAGAGGGGGGGGGGGTTGAGCAGAGCGACCGGAAGGAATGCCTGATCTGTCGGCGATCCGGGGGTGTTACGCCTCATTGACAGGGCGCGTCGCCGAACTGCATTGTGGATCCATCTGCGCCGCTTCAGTGGCGTTGATCTCTGCAGAAGTTGGGACTTTCTAAACTTATCAAGTGCCGACGGAAGCGCCAGCCAATCAAATCGCTGATCTTAGTTTGGTTTAAACCCGTTTGAACATGAAAAGAGGTGAGGGGCTGTAGTAGAAAAAATTGAAAGTACCCACCCCCCCATTACATCAGTATCGGACCTGGTTGAAACCCAGACAGAAAGGGAGGCAAATTAATACAGAGAGTGGACCAAAGTGCATCAAATGATCGGTAAATAAAAGGGAAATATAGAATATATATTTTTATATAAGACACACATCTGGTGCTTGTATTTGCACCAGCTCCACAACTTCATGCATTGGGTTACATTAGACCATGGGTGACCAACCCTGTTCCTGGCGATTAACATTCCTGCAGATTTCAGCTCCAACCCTGATCAAACACAGCTGAACCAATTAATTAGAACCTGAGGAGCGCTTGATAATTACAGGCAGGTGTGTTTGATTTGGGCTGCAACTGAAAACTGCAGGAAGGTCAATCTCCAGGAATAGGGTTGAGCACCCCTGCATTAGACTTTGCCGTCTCTGTGTACAGTCCTTTACTTCCACTGTATTTGTTCAGCTGAGGGAACAGAAGCAACCCAGTGATGTCAGACACAGCTTTATTCCAAGATGGCGGTGCCCTAGGTCTAAAATCTATAGTAAAACATGACGTTTTCTGCTAAATGGTTACATTACACAGTTTGTAATATATATTTCCACAAAATAATGTAAACATGACTGAGTGCTTCACTTCCCCTTTTAAAAAGAATTAATTACATCTGCTGAATGAAATACTTTGCTATAATGAGTTTACTAGAAATGGTTCTGGAAGTTTTAGTGCACTTTGGATGTTACTAAAACTAACTAAACTAAACCTGGATTAATAGAAGTGTGTGAAGAGTTTACAAAAAACAACAGAATATTGTGTCCCTTCACAGAAAGCAGGAGCTCAGGGTTGAAATGCTTACCCCTGACGTGATGAGGTTGTACAACACCGCTAACAAATCATCAAAGAACTCCAGGTTTATCAGATGAGCAAACCTTCAGGAAACATTTCAACAACATTACTCACAAGAGCCCAGATGCTTTAATACAATGCAATAATGCAGTCATTAGGCTGTTATACATGGTGCGGTTCTTACTTTGCGAGACCTTCTAAAACGGAGGGCAGTAAGACGGACTTCTGAGCTTTCTTCAGTATCCTGAAGTAGATGAGGAACACTATGTTCAGCGTCTCTGTGTGCTGCAATCAAAGATGGATTTGATTGCATCTGATTTAATATCAACTACATTAAATCCTACTATAACATGTTCATGCATTATAGGAACAGTATGTCATTTTGGCCACTAGAGGATGCATATTCACAACAAACACATAGTTTGATGGTGCAATCATGAAGTTGTAGACTTCATTACATCATATGTATTTTATTATGCCACTTTCAGTTATTCAGACTGTGTTCACTTGAAGAAACAGCGATATTTTATCAGACTAAATCCATTCTAGGCTTGTGTTATAATGCTGCTCTGTGCAGTCCAACAGTTCACACCACATATTAAAGCATCTTTCAGACCCTCCCGGATTTATTTAATGCAAAAATCAGGCAAATGGATCATAAATCCACCAGGTGGCGCTCTCAATGGCAGACGCATGAGTTCATGAGCTTTAGGTTGTCTGGCATTTTTAGACATTTAAGCAATTTTATTGTAATATTTTGTAGAAATAGTCAATTCAACCGATTATTTTTAAGTATATCTTGCTGTTTTGGGAGGTTGAACATGCATCTGCATAGTTTTACATTCAAAAACATTATATTATTTACAAATTATTGTGCTTGCCTGTCTGCATCATGAGTATTGGTGTAACGAATCACACAACTCACGGTTCGGATAACACTATGGTTTGTGAGTCACGGATTGGACCATTTTTCGGATCAGCAAAAAAGGGAGACGACAAATGTTATTTGTTTTCTATTTATACAAAAATATTACTGCAAAAAGCAGTACCTGTTAATAAAAATAAAAATCAAGAAAGAACCAGCTGAAAAAAGAAAAATGATCTTTGTTACTGTTGCTGATAATGCTAAATAGAGTACATCTTGTACAACAGATCATATTTATTTTCAATTACTGATTCAACACATAAATTCACTCATAAAACTGTGTTTCATTATCAGTGGATCATTTTTGAAAACCTAGTGACATTATTTTGATGGTTGTTTGTCGCCACCCACTGGTTACACAATGTAATTGCTACAACATTTACCAGCGTCAAGTTCTATATAACGGTGATTTTAATCCTTACCATAAACATCAGTGTTTATATCTGAACTATAAACTCTTCTCCCAGTACTTCTGTGTACTTAATGCAGGCTAAACGAACAGTGACAGAAAACACTGGTAATTAATAAGCTTTTACAGTAAGGCCAAAATGCTTTCATACACGCGATTTGAATGACGAAGGAGGCGATCTCTCTGCTGTTGTTTTAAATGTTGGATTAACCTACAAGTTCAAAAAATGTATTAATCCGTGGGCCACGTGCATTCTGAACTGTGAGTTGTGATCTGTTACACCCTTAGTCATGAGACATCATCGTAATAATCATATTTCATATATCATTATGACAGACATAATAATTGTAATAAAAGAAATGCAGCAAATTTTTTCAATCATTTTAGTTGCAAAGAAAATCAGATTTTTTACGAAGTCATTATCATGAACACAGCTCATTGTAACTTTCTTATTTATCTGGATTTTAACATTTTTCAAAACATTTGGAAAAATGTAAGTACATAGTCAGCAATATATGCCATATTTATCACTCACCT
This sequence comes from Danio tinwini, assembly GCA_903798205.1. NCBI lineage: Eukaryota > Metazoa > Chordata > Actinopteri > Cypriniformes > Danionidae > Danio > Danio tinwini. The sequence continues at coordinate 5,972,141 of CAIGQZ010004081.1, forward strand.
TGGAAAAACAAAAACAAATGATACACAAAAAACTAATTTTAGGATGCAAGTAGTACGAGCTTATTTAGGTTATGAAAGCAAAAACAAAAGTGTTGAACTCTCCATCTACTCACCAGTTTAATTTTTTTCTCCTTGCTCTCTGTAGCTTCAGCTTCCAGCAGCTCCTTCTGCAGCTTCTCCTCTGCTTTCTTCCACTGTTCACAAGAAGATGCATTAAAGTACCAAAACCAAACGAATAGATCAAAATAATGTTTCTAAAGATAAAGGTCGCAACAGTGACAAAATGCTACAGCAATGTCCACTTTTTCCGAGGTTTGGGCTAAAGTTCACACTAAAAAGAAAATTCTCTCCTCATTTATTGATTCAAACCTGTTTAAGTTAACCTGTTGAACACAAAATATGACAAAATAAGAATAATTCTGGAAAAAAACTGCCTTTGTGTTCCCACTATGAATGTCAATGGTTGCTTGTTTCCATTATTTATCAAAATATCTTGTTTTGTGTTCAACAGGAGAAAGAAATTCTTAAAAGTTTAAAACCACTTGAGTGTGAGTAAATGAGGACATTTATATTAAGGGGTGAACTTTCCCTTTAAAAATGTACCCGTATACATTTTATTTACTCAATGGACATTTCGAAATAATCTTCTATAAAAATATTAAGGATTTGGCATCACCCCTAAATTAATTACTGATCAAGTCATGGTGTAATGTGTGAAAAGTTTAAAGCAATCCATGTTCTGAAATACAGACAAACCCAGATTCCTTTTGTGTGTAAATAAACAAACGTAGAGCAAAGAAAATGCAGAAAGCTTTTGAAGCGATCAAGTGGAGAAAAAAAGTCTTTTACCATATACAAAACTTCAAATCATGACATTTGTGTGACACAGACCTTCCGCTGCATCCTGGATAAATTTTTCCTCTTCTCCTTGAACGACATGAACTTTTTTTGGGGTGCAGTATCTTCAGTGTCTTTCTTCATGTCCACTTCTTTTATTCTCAGACACAGAAGACAGTTCAGCACCTGGACATTCACAAAACATCACATTACTGCAAAATGGACGTTCACACAGCAATGAACACGCTCTCATTCAACTGTTGTTTCACCACCGTAAACATTTAAGATATGATTTGAGGTTGGGTGGCAATATTGATTAAAGGGGGTCTGACCAGAAGGTCTGAAATAGTTAAAAGATTTCAATTTCAATTAATCAACTATTAAATCAATAGTTCACCCAAAAAAGTAAATTAGTTTCTTTCTTCTTTTGAAGTTAAAGGAAGATTAAATGAAGATGTTAGAAAATAAAAAAGGCAATTGACAAGCATAGTAGAAACAAAAATACTATAAAAGACAACAGCCCTTTCATTCTTCAGGATATCTTGCTTTGTGTTCGACAGAGGAATGAAAATCAGAAGATTATGAGGTTTTGAACCACTTGAGGGTGAGTACATGATGAGGAAATTTCCATTTTTGATGAACTGTCCCTTTAATATTTACAATGGTAAAACAAATGTTTAATCTGATTAAAAACCAGCCATAATGTGCAGCTCTAAAAACAACTGCAGCAAACTAAAAAGAAATAACTTTTGTTCATCATTGGCAAATTAGGTATGACGTGTTGGACGTTTATTGGAGAAAACATGAAGAGCAAGGTATGAGGAGTGAGCGTACCACTGGTTTGATTCTGTAGTTCCTGCTCTTGACCATTCCTGAGATCACCTTGACCATGGCTAACGAGGCCTGACCCACTTTATCCTGTTTCAGCAGCTTCTTTACAGCTTCACAACACATCTCTGACACCTGAACAGACAAAACAACACCAGTACAAATGTTACTTCCACAGGTATTCCTCAAAAAGAATTGTTTCAAGCACACACTTGAAGACAAAATTATAAGCCCTCCTGGTAAATCCTTCAAATATTTCCCAAGTGCTGTTTAACAGAGCAAGAAAATTAACACAGGATTTCCTTTTTTTATTCTAAACAAAGTCCCAGACTCCAGGATTTTTCGATTGCTAAATTTATCACAAAATCAAGCAAACTACAATTTTTGCGAATCTCGCATTTTTTTAATAAAATGCTGCAGATTTTCTGCAAAATTGGTTTTAGACGCTTTCTATGACGTCATGACTGCATGTATTTTACAGCGCACACGCTACCTTATTATTTTTTCATCTCATCTAATTTTCTTCCGCTTATCTGTTTTTCTGCTTTTTAAAATTAGTTTGATTATTAATATGTTAATGAGTTTAATTGTTATTTAGTTACACATGAAATGGGTTATTTTATGTTACAGAACCCAATGTCTGGGTCTAAGAGTAATAAAAAACATAAGATAAAGACTTTTGTCTGTGGTATAATTTTTTTAAGAAAATTAACAAAATAATGCCACAAATATTGCTGCAAATTTTTTAAAAAGACACAGCAAAATCTGTCATTTTAGGCTGCAAAACTCAGAAAAAAAAGTCTTGCCAAATCCTGAAGGGACTGCTTTTAGCTTGTTTAAGCAGTTTACATTTTTACAATTAATTTTGAATATTATTTTTTAATAATATTAGTCCACTGAAGATTTCAAACGGATACAAACTGGCTACAGAACAAACCAGTTGTCCAATTACTTGAATTATCAACCTAACTTGACTAGTTAATCTAGCAAAGAACAGGGTTCCCTCTATAAGTCACATATCAAATTCCCTGACTTTCTACTGACTAATCAGCTGAATTTCCATGATCTATAATGAATAGAGCAACAGGCAGCTGTAGTGTTGAGCAGTCCCTCCAAATGCAAAATTTCACAAAAATGTTGGCGTAAAATTGAGCTTTTTTTTCCCCACTGACAACGATTTTCTGCAATATTTGGTCAGCCAGGATGATTCAAATAGCTGCAACACCATCTGCTATGTTTTTGCATATAGAAAGTGCTTACCTGATGTGTGATACCTTATGTTGTTACAGAGAAACCAATGATTATTGAGGTTAAAAAAAACTTATTTAAAGATGCTGTAAGTAAGTTTTTGACTCGTCTAAAGCATAAAAATACCATAATATGTGTGCAGATATTTCAGAAACATCCCAAGTGAACATACTTGTTTAACTGAAAAACAATGCTGAAGTCAGATATTCTGCTTTGAAAATAGTTTTTCCGTGCTGGAACGCTGTCTTTGGGTTGGGGGGAAAGAGAGGAAGTTGTACAGAGTATTATTTATCTTATCTATTAAATTACCCAATAAATTTTATTTTTAACCCCTACCCCCACCCCAACCCTAAACCCAACTGTCACAGTATTGTAAAAATAGTAATTATTGTTATACAGTGTCATAAAAAATGCCGCTATATTAATGAGCATATCGCACTTCCGGCCAGCCGCGTATACGATCTAGACTTTACCGCTTCAGTGGCATTGATCGCTGCAGAAGTTGGGACTTTCTCAACTCTTCAAGTGCCGATGGAAGTGCCAGCCAATCAGATCGCTGTATGCAAATACACCAGCTCAGACAGTAGCCGATTGCTGACTATTTTCATTGGCTGAAGCTGCTATGACGATCGCGTCAGCCCCAACTTCAGACACGCTCTCTGTCAAGCGTTCAAGCTGAAGCCCCGTGTGAATGGGGTGTTACAGATTGTACCAATCACCTGAGGACCGGGGGAAGGGGTTGAAATTCCGGGAGTTTTCCGGGGGAAATGACAAACCGGGAGGTGGGTCTGAAATACGAGAGACTCCCGGGAAAAACAGGAGTGTTGGCAGGTATGGTAATTTTGTGTATATTTTACACAACATATAGGAAGTGGTTGAGCACTGACATACACACACACACAAAAAAGTATTTTAACGGACAGTATTTTTGATGATCGCATTTCAGTTTTTCAAGTGGGAAAAAAAATGTATAAATTAAAATTTAAGTAAAAAAAAAAAAATTAAAAATTAAAAATCCAGCCATAACAACAAGCAAACACATGAAAAGCATGATAAGAAACATGGGACAAAAAAAAAAAAACATTTTATTAATTACAATCAAAACAAATATAAAATTCCTCGACCTTCAATATCTGGAATAGACCTTTTAAATATTCAAGGTGTTCCAGAAAATTCCATGAACATGGAATATCTTGCAAAATACCTTATAGTCACCATGGCACGAACAAAATAGACGAGTTATTAAAACAATTATGTTGGAAAAAAACAGCACTTGGGAAAACTTAGAAAAATGATTATGTTTTCACAGGAGGGCTAATAATGTGGTCTTGATCTCTGTATGGCTGACAGCTAGCAGACTGACCTTCTTGTCGGAGTCGTTCATCAAAGGCACGAGCATGACTATAATGTTGTTGTGGAAGTTGAAGTGTGGCAGAGCAACCAGAAGCTCACAGATGCAGCGCACCGCCACTTCAGCAAGACCCTTATAGGACTGCAGGGACACAGCCTGACTTCTCTTCTCCTTCTTCTGCTTCCAGTCTAAAACAGCACCAGCTCAGTCAGACAAACAAACAATGGAGGAACAGATAAAAGAGCATAGAACAGAGAGCTACCTTTGATTGTCTGTTCAAGCTCCTCCAGGTAAAACTTATACTGGCTGACCAGACCCTCCTCGAACTCTCTGAGCTGCAGCGTCTCTTTCTTCACCTGGAGCAGAAAGGCAGATGCATGGAGCAAGTCATTCATTTATTCACACACATTAGTCTTTTTTTAATCCTGGAGTCCACTTGTCTAAAGAGAGGCACCAATTTAGTCCTAATGAACACATTTTGAACTCTCAAAGAACTTTTTTACAGAATACAAGTCACATATGTCATGAACGCAGTTTCAATAGACTTTTAAATTAGTTTAGGTTTGTTTTAGGGCTGCACGAGATATGGTTTCAGCAACGATATCACAATGTGCACATCTGCAATAGTCACATGGCAGGATATGCATTGTTGAGTCTGTAATAATGTTGGAAATAATAATGTTGGAAAGTGTAACAAAGGGATGACACGGTGGCCCAGTGGCTAGCACTGTGTCCTTACAGCAAGAAAGTCGCTGGTTCAAGTCCCGGCTAACTGTTTATTCAGTTAAACATGAATTTTGAACTGTAGGCCTGCATAAGCTCGAAACAATGATTTTTGATGACCTTAATCTGACTAAAGTCATAACTGAACTAAACAGAACTGGAATTAAGACGTGGAGTATGCAGATATGAGTGGCATTATTGAACACCACAATCAAACTATTACCGTCAGTACACATACACGGCTGTCAGTAAAAGACCGCGCACACACACAGATCGTAAAATGCAGAAGTTTTTTTCTTTTTTCTATTCGGCGTGCGTTATTAAATGCCATAACATTCTCCCCAGTCCTTACTCTTTATTTGCATCGAATACTATAGTTTGTCATGGGGCATGAATGAAATGTTCATGAGTGAATGTGAAACTGCTGAACTGCAGTTAATGTCACCCAAAATTACAGGAAACTCTTACATGAAAGCACTTTACGTAAACACAATTATATTATTGTCTATTAAGGCAAATAACTAGATTACAGATGTCCATGTAAGTGTAGTCAGTAGTGTCTTTGAAGTAAGTGAAAGATCCAGAAGGACATCCTGCCGATTTGATTCAGAAGGGCACCGTCTGAAGAGTTATCAGACGGCTCACCGGTTTGACTTTCATTCACCATCATTCATTTTAAAAAGCACCCGTTCATTTTATTTGTATATGTTTTACTGGAACACAAACTCTACAGGTGCCTGATAGTTAGATGTGGAGCTAACATTAATCAGATTCACTCTAGCAAACCGCATCCATGTTAGCACGTCAGTTTTATGTGGTCATATCACAGTAGGAATACACACAGGTTTGAAGACTCGTTCTCGCCACCTACAGTGCAATACTGCGAGGTATACATCCATGCTAAAATATCAAGGTGAAAGTCATCATAGCTTGCGTAGAATAGACCCAGTTGAATTGGGTGAACTAAATTGCCTGTCGTACTAAATTGGCCCCATAATGTTGACGAAACTTTCTGCAGGTAGCACCCAAAAAGCAGAGGAAGATGCTAACCTTCGCATCATACTAAACATCAAACTTTGGATATCCTACAGGAAGGTAGCTCTAGCTACAGGGCTCTAAGGTGCCATTACGGAATAAACAAATCTTCTCAAACAAATGTTTGCTCCTGACAACAGGTTTTGATCTTTGGCTTCATTCTATAATAATGGACTTTTTTTCTATGAAGGTTTGAACTTTGAGAGTGTTCAAACAAGAGAGAAAAGTGTGAAAATGTTAATGAGGAAACAGTCTAGTGAGGGGGGTTTACAGCTTTAAAACATCTATAATTGCAAAAAATAAAGCTGACTACTTCATGGATTTCACCTATTGTGGCTTACTCTTAGAACTTAACTCCTGCAATTAACAAGGGACCACTGTATTTGTAAACTTTTCACATCAATGCAATTTATCGTTTCATTTCTCTCAAGCAAGCAATTTTAGATTGTTGTCTTTTTTTAAAGCACACTGAAAACATCTTTCACTCAAAATGAAAGGAATAATCAAGTCACTGCACCTTTGCGCCCTTCTCTTCTTCCGTCAGAGGTCGGATTCGATACGATGGCACAATGTCCTTAAAGACCTCCATGAGGGAGACCATGACTAACTTTCTGATGGTGACGGCGATGCAGGGGTCCGTCTCCATCAACATGGCCCTCAGTTCCTTTAGCTTCTTGATCTGCAACACACGGGAAACATCAGCACACGTGTGGAACAGCAGTTCAGACCACACACGCAAAGATGCCAGCGTGTCTTACATTAACATGTGGATCTGCCAGTATTGCGGAGGACAGAGCAGCGATTCGCAGTTTCTTCTCCATCAGTTTCTGTCTGCGCTGCTCAAACTGCTCCTGAGGCGTTAGCAGTGGAGCGCTCTCTGGTTCCTCCTCTGATCAGATTTAAACAAAATCAGCACAAATAAAACCAAAGGTTTTTATTATCAAATCTGAGCAGGAAATGAGTACAAGAACAAAAAGACTGATTCTATTATACATTAAAAATTATGCATAAACAGTTTTTATTTTTAAAGAATTCTCTTATGCTAAATTTTACAATTTAAAGCAACTAGTTTATATTGTAAACTATTTTAAAAAAGTAGATTAAAAAATACAGCAGCATCACTGATATGCCAATTCAGTCCTGTTGATTAATACTTTGCAGAAAGCATATTTTGCTGTTTTCCATAAGGATTAATAAATAATTCAGAAAAAGTGGAGAGAGAGAGAGATTTAGTTTTATTGTCATTTCAGCTTCTATGGCTGTCATGGCAAAAAAAAAAACAGATCAAGTTTACCACTTTTTTTATAACTAAAAATATTCTAACAATTAAATGTCATCAACAGCAATAATAATATATAAGGTAAAATACATAAATAATAATAATAATGATAATATATAAGATAAAAATCTAAAAAGGCTTTTAAGGTTTCCTTTTGAAATGTTTTTTACAATTTTAGAAGGATTCACATTTAAAAATATTTCATTTAAAGTCTCTCCAGATAAAAATTGTTGTCCGATAACATAAAAAATAGGGCATTCCACAAGAATATGTTTAAAAGTTGTTGATTTTTTGCAGTATAGACATTTTGGGGGTTCTTCTCCTTATTTTTTTCTATTAATATCAATGGCTTTATTTAATTTAAAGCAATCCAAAAAAATATTAGGACAGAATTTGAAAAGAAGAACCTTTGTTGCAACACATGAATTATCAAAACAAAAAAATAATAGTGCTATTTATGTTATGTTATTTTGTTACAGGGATATTTACATTTATTTTAGTATAATATACATATACATTTTATATCATAATATGAATAAATACTTTCTCAAATATATGCATGTCATGTGTATTCATATAAACATAATAAATATACAAACACACACACTGTCAAAACAAACTTTTATTTTGAATGTGATTTATCGCAATAAATGTTTTTACCCGGCACTAGAAGCTAAACTACATTCTTAAATAAACTTCACTTAAAAGTCAAACTTAAAACACTAAAATATACATATTCTTACTGTACATGCATTATTTTTAATCCTATTATTTTTATTATTATATAATACTATTATCATTATAGTATTTGGCAATTTTTGAGTGTCGAAAACTACAACACAGCTTCTTAAACTCATCAGTGAGATGCAATTAATTTGTATAAAATATGTGTATAAATTCACACCAACCTTTTTGTAAGTACACCTGCTGGTTTGGTTCCTCCTCTTCTTCTTCTGCCTGTGGTACAGCTAAAGAATACAATGGAAAGACACATTTAATAATCAAGCACCCTCTGCTGAGTCACATGACTGATGGAGAAGTGGACACACACGCATGGAGACACACACCAGGTTTCTCCATGCTCTGAGGGATGAGGCCGCTCTTGTCTTTGATGGGCAGCAGGTGAATGAGCTCTTTCTCCTCCTCCTGCTGCATCTTTCTGGGCATCTTCTCGTAATTCTCCAGCGCCTGCTCTGACTTGCGCTTTTTGGCATGTACTGGAGCACTGCATTTACACAAAACCAGAAACACAAAGACATTAACATGTGAAGCAAAAGCATTTCTCCATTTTTTGGGAAAAGATGCACGCACTTGCACACACACGTACACAAAAGTTATAGGTCTTCAATTTGCTCTGAAAGAGCTGTGACAGAAATGTATTATCATTGCACATTAAAATGCACTTCTCAAATTATTATTCGTAACACATCTAACTTTATTTAATATATTTTTTAATTCAAATTTTGCCCTGTAGTAACTATAAACTGTAGTTTTGCAGCATAAACATGCTTTTTATTTGCACACTTGTGTCAATAAATTTGTAGTAAATCATAAAACCATTTCTAAATAAATAATAAAATGTCATCTTTTTTCACATTAATATAATTGTAATAATTATTATAATACTAACTATAAATGCAATTTAATTATAAACAACTATAATAATAAATAATTAAACCTTTATAGGGCCCTAAAATGTATTTTTAGCTACATTTTGTACATCAAAACTAATTTAAATGAACAAAGATATATATTAAATATATATATAAAAAATAATAATAATATATAATGAGTAAAAAATAATTATATATAATAAATAAAATAAAAACTGGAGAAGAAAATAAAACTGATTACTTAATAACCTAAAAGTCTCCAGAGAAAGGAATGTCTTGAGATTTGTGAAGTGCACATTTTAAACACTGAGCTTACCATGAAGAGAGGTCTCGAGTCAGAAAAGAGGCTTTCTGTGCGATGGCTCTGATGTGCTCCAGATCATCTTCATCCATCATATCTGTGGGCAGAGACTCCAGGAACTCTTCCTCCTCCTCTTCATCCTCTGTAATCAAACATCCACATTACAACACTCCTACAGCAGCGAGCTCAAGCAAAACAACCCAGAAAGCCAGGTTTGCTCACCAGGTCTCTTCTTGTAGCGCTCCAGGGGTTTGAGGGTCTGATGGGAAACATCAGAAATGGCCTTGTGAAGCTTCCTCTGCTCTTTGCGTTGTTTTTTAGCTGAACTCTGTTGCTTAAACTGACGATTCTTCAGTTTGTTTTCTAGCTTCAGGTTACTGGTCTTCAGTAATTTTCTGAAGCTAGGCCTCTTTTTCTTGTTTCTTTTAGAAGCCTTGAGTAAAAGACAGATTAGCACACAGATGAATCATGAATGCTAGTGTACATGAGCAATTGCAGCGTTACGGATGTGACATTTGCTGGAAAATCTTCACATAAAAAGTATATATGTTAACATTATATTTTATATAAGAAAAATAAATTTGAGTTAATATGGATGTGACCAAAAAACATTTTACAAAGAGAGTTTACAGTATACAGTGCTCAGCGTATATGAGTACACCCCTCACAAATATCTCTTTTAAATTCATATTTTTAATAGAAAGCTATATAATATTATATTTGTGCATATACATTCAGGGCCTGCGCGTCCATGGAGACGACCTGGGCGGCATAATAGTTAGGGCGGCAAACGCGCCCCGCCACCCAACCCAACATACTGACTTTCATCCGCAGGGCAGCATAATAGTCCTTTGCCTAGATCGGCAGTTCGACTTGCTCCGGCCCTGTATACATTAGATTAGTCAGTACTGAAGCCAGATCTGGAGCTTATCTAACAAAATAACTTACGATAACGGCCAAAAAACTAGTACAGCCAAATTTATATGCTAGAGAAAAATATGAAATACAAATGTTTAAAAGAGGAAAAATCAAGAGAAGCAAAAAATATATATATAATAATAATAATTTGGTTGAAATTTTGTAGGTTGTAATTTAATTTTTTAATATTCTGCTTGCATTTAATTGTTTTATCTTTCAATTTTGGTGACTAAAATATTATTTTAATAAATATATTGGTTCAATAAATCTGTTCTGTTCAAATGCACCAAAATACATGCCTATATTCACTGAGAAATGGGCTGTACTAAGTTATGCTGAGCTCTGTATATACTTTGCATAAATTCTGTGAATTAAACCGCACAACTCAAAAAAAATATGCTAATCAAAAGGAGTCTGCTCTCTGTAGAGCTAAAATATTAATTTGATTTTATTTGACATTTTTGCATTTATGAGGAAAAAGCTTCGTTATTGATGTGGCAGATGTGAAATTGGCACTTGTGTGACTTTGGTAAATCAAATAAAACATTGACACTTTGACACAGTGTATAATTACAGAAAACACCATAGCTCATGCATTTTGGTTTTGCCCCTCTTTGTTAAATTTTTGGACAGACATTTTTGATTTATACTCCAAGGCCTATAATATTTCCCTCCAACCAGACACAAAGCCTGCTATTTTTGGTGTTTCAGAACACTCTCTGACCTGTCCAAAACAACTCCAACAAGCCCTTACTCTAGGCATGACCGTGCCAAGCGGCTAATACTAAAAAACTGGAAATCTCCTTTACCTCCTTCCTTTTGAACCTAGTTAGTATAGAGGTAAAGTTGGTTTTATATATTTGCACATTCATATTTTTTAAAAGTCTCTATTGTTTATCCTGTTACTTTGAATATTCGATCAGCATTAGCATGCAAGTATGACTTCAAAACAGCATTAACACTATTTAATTGACTGTGAACAATGTTGTACTTTGATAGTCATTAGCTGCTTATATGATTTCCCTATTTAGAATTTGCAAAGAATACTTTTCTGAAATTATAATATTAAGATAGAGGTAAAGTTGGTTTTATATTCGCACATTCGTTCATTTAGAAGTCTCTATATTGTTTACCATGTTACTTTGAATATTCGATCGGAATTAGCATGCAAGTATGACTTTAAAACAGCATTGACAGTATCTAATTGACGGTACCAATGGTATACTTAGATAGTCATTGGCTGCTAATATGATTTCCCTATTTAGAATTTGCAAAGAATACTTTTCTGAAATTATATTATTAAGGAGAATGTCTGAATATCCGAATATAAAACCAACTTTACTTCTATGTTAATGGATATAGCCTCCGTTATCCACTTGGAAAGGCTCAGATTGATCAGGTCCAATTCTAACGGAAAATTCTTTGCTACCTGGGAACCCTTTAGATAATCCTTTGAATACTTAGACCTGAAACATGCTCATTCTAAATCCAGCACCCCTCATAAAAACTGACTGGCACACTACCTTAGGACTTTTTGATGTCTACATTTTGGAGATCGAATGTGTGAACAAAAAAAATATCATTTTTACTACAATTTCATGTTTCAGATATGCCTGACAATATTATATTTTGCTATATAAACTACTGTTATGCTATAGGTAAAGTTGGTTTTATATTCGGATATTCAGACATTCTCCCTAATAATATAATTTCAGAAAAGTATTCTTTGCAAAATCTAAATAGGGAAATCATACAAGCAGCCAATGACTATCAAAGTACAGCATTGTTCACAGTCAATTTGATAGTGTCAATGCTGTTTTGAAGTCATACTTGCATGCTAATTCAGATCTAATATTCAAAGTAACAGGATAAACAATATAGAGACTTCTACATGAACGAATGTGCGAACATAAAACCAACTTTACCTCTATCAATAGTTAACAGTTACAGTAAATGGCCAATTATTCTTTTAAACATTTTACATTTAACATAAAAAAAACATTACAGCACATTTGTTGCATGAAATAACCAAAAAAAACGTGTTTTCAGACATGAAAGAAATCAGTTATGTGGTGTGACTGTATGGATAACACTAGCAACAGTTACAGCATATGACACGGCAGGTTATACTATATTATTTCATTAAATGTGACACGACAATGTGTTGACTAACACAATATATTGGAATAAAGACTTCAGTCTCAAATATTCCCCTTAAAACGTAATTAAAGATAACGAAGCAGCAGTTCACTGAAGTTGAGAAACACGACCAACAGCAGCTGACGTTAATAAACACACACGCGCGTTGATTTGTTTGTGACAATCACAAAATGACTTACCGGGCCCATTTCGAGCGGTGATTTGACTTAACTGCCGACAAAAGTTCAAACGTGTGATTCAGTTTAATCCAAAAACTAATGAGTGCATGAATCCACTCTTCAAACATGCACCACATGGACAGGAAGTAAACTAATGGAGAAAACTAGATGAACGCCGCACACACTGCTTTCACGTGCCATCTGGTGGCCTGGAAGAACGAATACGCACCGAATGTTACGTATTATTGGAGCAAGCACGAATTTTCAGATCCAACCAGACGTCTTTAAATTTCTCATTGAATTAATATGATGTTTTATAGACCATTTTAAAGAGATTATTATTTTTTTATTAACAACAAATACAAAATTATACAGTAATATACCAAAAATACATGCCAGAGTGTATATAAAAACATTCAGAAATTAAAATCTTATATTCCTTAAGACTATTATGTCGTCTTTGCTTTTTTTTTATTAACAATGTTCTCCAAATTTGTGCAGTAGTCCTTAGTCTCTTGCATAAATATATAAATGTAAATATCTATGAGTCTCTTGAAGGAAGTGAACAAAATTTGGCTTTGATCCAGTCCATTTTTTTATGTATATGAAACTTTCCCTTAATAATAAAAAAGTTGTACTAAAAGGGTACATTTTTTACATGTATTGACATAATGAATGCAAATATTAATTGTTTTTAACATAAATACAATATTTGTTTTCCATATCCACCTAGAAAATCCTTGTGTAGATACAATCACAAAACATATGGACAATAGATATCCATGCAACAAAAATCACAGGAATAATCAATATCCAATTCAAATCTCTCTAAAACCTCTTTAGCTGGATACATACAGTGTTAAATTTTAAATGTAAACTTCTTTTACTTTGTTATTTATACAATATATTTCAGAAAAACGCCAGGCTTTTTCCTATTTATATTTAGAATATATTGGTCCATTTTAAATTACTTTATATAACTGTATCACCAGTTATAATATTTCTAATATATTTATATAGAGGTAAAGTTGGTTTTATATTCGGATATTCAGACATTCTCCTTAATAATATAATTTCAGAAAAGTATTCTTCGCAAATTCTAAATAGGGAAATCATATAAGCAGCAAATGATTATTAAAGTACAACATTGTTCACAGTCAATTTGATAGTGTTAATGTTGTTTTAAAGTCATACTTGCATGCTAATTCAGATTGAATATTCAAAGTAACATGGTAAACAATATAGAGACTTCTAAATGAACGAATGTGCGAATATAAAACCAACTTTACCTCTATTATATTTATTGATATATAAGTTTGTTTAATAATATCAATATCTCCTAAAAACAAGTTTTCTTTAACAGATTTTCCATTTTGAGGGATGTAAACAAAAACAATGGTCCCAATGTATTTCCTGTTTTACCTTTTTAATTTCTATATAGCTTCCAATAATCCAAAAAGAGCCACATATTGATAAATAATGTTATTATAGCTGATTTAACATCAAGTTTTGATTGAATTGTTAGTTATGAAATAGTTTGATAACAAGCAGGAAACGTTCATAATGACATCACATTGAAATGGTCTATAAAATTATCTTATATATGTTTTATTCAGTCGGAAGTATTGTTTGTGCTTCACATTTAAAGGGATAGTTCGCCCAAAAAATAAAATGTAGGCCTACTCATCAATGACATCAAATACATGGAAGTCAATAGTGAGTACATTTATAATTTTGAGTGAACTATCCCTTTAAATGTTGTCTTAATATTCTCGTTAAATTCATATGTTTGATATGAATTATCATATATCATCTCATTATTCATTACTCCTGGATGTATTGTTCGCACTTCACATTTAAAGGGATAGTTCTCCCAAAAATGAAATGTACTCACACCATTGACATCCATAGTAGGAAAATCAAATGACATTGACGTCGATGGTTACCGGTTTCCAACATTCTTCCAAATATCTTCTTTTGTGTTCAACAGAAGAAAGAAACACAAATAAGTTTTGTGAAGAAGTGAATGATGTGTAAACAATGACAGCATTTCATTTTTGCTTGAGCCATCCCTTTAAGTTATGCTTGTTATTTAAAGACTAAAGTAAATGGCATCTACAATACAACTCTGTTTCTAAAGTTTTAAAATGGATAAAGGGAATACAACACCCTTTTTCTTTTCAACGCACTTATTAAGTAATGGCGGAATTGTGGCTCAGTGGTTAGCACTGTCAGCTTACAGCAAGAAGGTCGCTGGTTCGAGTCCCGGCTGGGCCAGTTGGCATTTCTGTGTGGAGTTTGCATGTTCTCCCAGTGTTGGCGTGAGTTTCCTCCTGGTGCTCCGGTTTCCCCCACAGTCCAAACACATGCGCTATAGGTGAATTGGATGATCTTAATTGACCGTAGTGTATGAGTGTGTGTGGGTGTGAATGTAAGAGTGTGTATGGGTGTTTCTCAGTACTAGATTGCGGCTGGAAGGGCATTCGCTGCGTAAAACATGTGCTGGAATAGTTGGCGGTTCATTCCGCTGTGGAAATCCCTGATAAATATGGAACTATGCCGAAGGAAAATGAATGAATGATTAAGTAACACACAAACACTACTAATGCAGTTTCAGATTTATTTACATGTTTAAAGGTCATGGTGTCAAATAGTTCACTTATTTACAACTCAGCTTTACTGGAGTATGAAAACTGTACAATAAAACCAGGAGTGTGTAGAAAACAAACCAAGACTCGATGATACAATTTACATTTTTCAGCAAGATACAACATTACCAAATTGACCCAATATTTACAGACATTGGGCTTAAAATCCATGATGAATAAAGCATTTGGTCAAACAACTGAACACAGAGCAGACAAAAAAAAGACACAAATTAGATTATTTTACCACACATTCTTATTGTTTAACATGATAGAAAATGTACCTCACAATTCTCTGAATGAATGATTTTGCGCTTTTGTCACACTAACATTAAAGGTACAGTATGTAAGTTTGACACCCAGTGGTTGAACTAGGTATTGCACTCCTGGTTCAAAACACATGCAAGCGCAGGTTGCCAGATTGACGACACCAACAGCAGTGTGCCTGACTATCGAACCTAAAGGCTGATTTAATTTGTGTTCTAACTAAAAGCAACGGCACACGGTAGAAGGAATATTTTCTATATTAAATGGAGTTTTTGTTCTAACCAACACCTAAAATGACCACAATGGAAATAAGCCTGTGGCTTTTTGTGTATTTTATACTCCACCGTTTTTAAAATATGTATGAATTAGTCTAAATGGACTTGTTTGTATATTTTTGTTAAAATTGTCAAATAAAATCAATTAAATTTATATCATAGAAATGACTTCTATTTCTTATAGCTGAACAACAGGATAAACTGACAATGATCCCCTAAGGTACACCTCACATGCTTTATTCAGTGTTTAATGCCAATAATGTGAGTTCAAAAGCCATTTAACATGACATTTATTGCCATTTCAGTTGAAGTCAGAATTATTAGCCCCCCTGAATTATTAGCCCCCGTTTTTTTTAAAGATTTTTTTCAACACATTTCTAAACATAATAGTTTTAATAACTCTTTTCTAATAACTGATTTATTTTATCTTTGCCATGATGACAGTAAATACTTTTTTACTAGATATCTTTCAAGACACTTCCATTTAAAGGCTTAACTAGGTTAATTAGGTTAACTAGGCAGGTTAGGGTAATTAGGCAAGTTATTGTATAATGATGGTTTGTTCTGTAGTCTCCTTGAAAAAATAAAGCTTAAAGGGGCTAATAAATTTGACCTTAAAATGGTTCATAAAAAAATAAAAATTGCTTTTATTCTAGCTGTAATGAAACAAATAAGACTTTCTCCAGAAGAAAAAATATTATCAGACATACTGTGAAAATTTCCTTGCTCTGTTAAACATCATTAGGGAAATGTTTAAAAAAGAAAAAAATTCAAAGAGGGGCAAATAATTCTGACTTCAACTGTATACTGAAAGCAGCAGCAGATAGTTCACCTCAGATCATAAAAATAAAATAAACAGTTTGAAATTGAACTTTAGAACTGTGACTCAGTGCAAGCCAAAAGAGGTTAAAGTTTAATATTAATTAAATTATAAACCTTACCATTTTGCTGGAGTGCAGTGAGTGCACTATTCTGTGCTTCTGAATGGCTGTATTTAAATTTCTGTCGTGTTTTGTCTGGTGCAAACAGCCAAACTGCATTGCATAAACTACGATGGAAACACTTTTACCGAACAAATTGCAATATGCGCATAAAAAAAGTCATGTGATATTGTTATAAGAGGTCATGTGATGATAAAAATGTGTGTGAATGGACAAACTAGTGGCTGAGCACACTGTAAAACATCTGAAGTGTTGTTTTGGTCATTCTAAAATGCCTTAACCATTTTGATATTAGTGTTATTATATTATTAATGACCTCTAGAATCAAGAGCGTATGTGCTTCACGTCTCATGCCTTCAAATGCCACTGCGTGTTCACTGCGCGTCAGGATTGTCTTCTGAGGTGCAAGTCATTGATTAAATAAAAAAAAGATTCACACAGCTTTTTACTGTTGAAATTTGGTGCCAATTAATCAGGAAGTGATGATTTTGTTCGCTTTGACTCGTTGGATGGAAACGCTGCTTTATTTGCACATCTTTTATGTGATAATCCAGTTTTACACATAAAGTTAATTTGCATTTTTGGATAAAAACATAGCTAATGTAACCTGCTCACCTAATGTTTACATTTGTAATATTTATATTATTTGCTAATTAATAACCTCATGTGGAACTCTAAATCGGTGTCTCATTTTAGAGTCTGCTATTGACCACCGGAGGTCGCATTTCGGTCATGGACACATGCTTTGAAAGCCTTTCTGAATGATTAAATGAAATTCGCTGTTTTCCACCAAGGCAACTCGGGGTGCTGAAACATAATCGGCTAAACTGGCATTGGGTGGGTTAAAGAGACCAAAACAAAGACTTTCCAGCACGTAACATATCTGCAAACATATTATGGTATTTTTTTTGGTTTAGAAGAGTCAAACACTTACATACAGCACCTTTAATATAATTTAGATTTCAAAGTAAGCTACATATTAGTGTTTTAAAAGACGGGATGTTGACTTAAAAAATTTGATAATTCAAGAAGCAGCGAAACGCTTTTAAAAACCTCCAGACACTCATTAACTGCATCTGACTTATTTGTACATTTTCTATTGCATCTTTTAAGCTTTTCACCTACAAAACGACAGCTTAAAAACATCACCTTTGTTATTTCTCACTATTCTATTGTTAAAATCTCAAGTGCATTAAACAGGCTCTGAATGAATGCTTCAAAACAATCTTCAGCATACAAAATGAGTTATGTGACGATCAGCTTCACCAAATATGACTTTCCATAAGGAGGATTATTACAATAAATAGCCTGATGCTGGTATCTGGTACAGTACATGAGTAAAGCTGGTGGAATATGTTTCTCATAAAGGCTTTTGAAGTCATATAAATATTTATCTTAATACTGGCGTGGTTTTAAAGAAGTCAAGTTTAGCTTTTTCTTCATTTCTTTGAGTTTTATTTAATCCTTCCTTCTATTCCATATAGTAAATTGGAAATACAAAACTGAGGAGAGTTCAAGAGTTTTTCACTGAAGGAACGCTGCTTTTTTCCATTTCTTTATCCTTTATGAGGGCATTAAACACCTGCAGGAGAGAAAGAGATAAAATATTAGCACATTATTAATAGAGGAGCACAGATTACGATTTCAGATTTTTTTTTTTTATAAGTATGACCTGTGGACACTGCTGACATACAGTATACTGATTTTCTTTTCAATAAATATAATTGACAGCATGTACAAATAGTAGTTTTCACTAGAAAAAAATATTCATTACAATTTTTAAAAAAGTAATATGAAATTAAAATAATTATAAAAAAATATTATTATTTTTATTATTATTATTATTATTATTATTATTATTATTATTATTATTATTAGGGATGCTCCGAGTACCGATTCCTTGTTATGGTGATCGGTTGATACAGAGTACTGATTCCTTGCTCTGGTGATCGGCCGATTCAGAGTACCGATTCCTTGTCATGGTGATCGGCTGAAACAGAGTACCGATTTCTTGTCATGGTGATCGGCCGATACAGAGTACCAATTCCTTGCTATGGTGATCGGCTGATACCGAGTACCGATTCCTTGTCATGGTGATCGGCCGATACAGAGTACCGAT
>CAIGQZ010004081.1:5990848-6011871 GCA_903798205.1 Danio tinwini
CATGGTGATCGGCCGATACAGAGTACCGATTCCTTGTCATGGTGATCGGCTGATACAGAGTACCGATTCCCTGCTATGGTGATGGGCTGATCCAGAGTACCAACTCCTTGTCATGGTGATCGGTCGATACAGAGTACAGATTCTGATGCTTCAAGCTTTATAATTCATAAAGCACATTTTTCCTCCAAGTATAATACTTAAGTGGAGATCTCAACTTACCTCAGAGAATAAATGAAGGATGCTGCATTTAACTATTTAAACATGTCTCTTATAACCATTTAATGTGGACATGTCATGGTCAGAAGCAGCTTTACAGAAAATAGTGGATAAAACAGATGGGCAAAAGTTGGGTAAGAAACAGTAACAACGCAATTTGGAAACATTGCAAATAGTGGAAGAATACAACATGTCTCAATTAAGAATAAGGTATATATATTTAGTTTATTTCCAGCCAGGCTTTAATGAACTTGCAACTTGAGGTCTGCAACCAGATTTTTAGCAGTGCGGGAATACATTTCTGAATAAAACACGGTAGCGGTCGGTAACTCTGGTGTAATTTGAACAGGAGCGGGCAGCCTAACAAGAGCGTTCCCGAGAGAGAGTGCATGAGCAAGAGAGAGAGAGAGAGAGAGAGAGAGAGAGAGAGAGAGAGAGAGAGAATGTACATTCGTCATGGTGCTGTGTGTGTGTGAATGAGAGAGTGTGTGTGCATCCGTCAAGGTGCTGTGTTGTGTGTGTGTGTGTGTGTGTGTGTGTGTGTGTGTTTGAATGAGAGAGAGTGTGCGCATTCGTTGTGGTGTTGTGGTGCTGTGTTGTGTGTGTGTGTGTGTGTGAATGAGAAAGAGCAAGCCGTGATGCTGTGTGTGTAGCTTGTTATAGGCTGTCTGGACTATGAATTCAGTCCCGCGCAGACCTCAACTCGCAACATTGTCAAAAACACATGAGATCGGTTGATGAGATTGGCCAGATCAGTGAGTACCAAGTCATAAAATGTGATTATCAGCCAATACTGATCTCCGGCAGATCAGTCAGAGCATCCCTAATCGTAATTATTTGTATTATTGGATATAATAAAATATATATTTTTATATTTTATATTTATATTATATAATACACATTATTATTAAATTATTATTTTATTTTATAAAAGTATCCGTTTTTCCCAAACTGCAACAACACAAAATGTTTTTTTTTTGTTTTTAACTGACTTTTTTCATTTTACAAAAAACATTTACAAAAGATTATAGATGCTTATGATTTTATAATATATTTTAATTAATATTTGTATGTATGTATTTGTATGTTTGGTATTATTATTTTATAGGCACTTATTTTCTGATATTTTTAGCACCTGCTGACAATTTAAACATGGCTAAATTTTCTCTCTCTCTGAAAGCAATTATGACTGTTTAGCAGAACTGTTTACACACAGCAAATAACTGCATTTTTAACTTGAAAGAAAAAGCAACGAACAATGAAACCAATGACATTTTAAGTCGCCCTTCTTGCTGTGAGGCAACCGTGCTAACCACTTAGCCACCATGCCCCCCCCAAGGATTATTTCATTAAACTAAATCTATTTCAATTTAGTTTTGGCTATACGCACAAGTGTTTTTTAGCAACTTTTAATAGCATTAATAATGTAATTTAATTAAAATATAATCAGTTAAATAGACTTAAGCACTCATTTAGGGTGTACTCACACTAGGCATGGTTGTCTTAAACCATGCCCAGGTGTGATTGTCCCTCCTCCCCCTCATCCCGTCCCTCTTCTGAGCCCAAGCGTGCTTGCGTCATTGATAATTCGACTGTTCAGTTTTGAAGAGAAGTGCTCTTGCTCAGTACAATGGAGATTGCTTTAGTTATATCATTTTGTATTTTTTTAAGCCGTTTGGGATGCCGTGACACACAGTTAAATGTTTTGCTGAACAGATTTACCACTTTTTGCGCTCATAAATTTTCATGAAAGTCATCGTGCTGCACGTATTAGGAGGTTTGCTGAAGAGGTTTGCATCTTTACTCAACTATGACAGTTTGTGTTCATTGAAAAGAAAGAATGATTAATAAAACCATATGAAATAGTCCCTTAAAAGTGACGTTACCGTACCATGCCAAAGCCCAACCAAACTGCGCTTTGGCACACCTCTTCCAACTGGGCCAGGGCCGGGCAACTGAACCGTGCCAGAGCCCGATTCGGAGCACTCACACTTGTCAAAAGAACCGGGAAATGGGGGTCAAACGTGCCTGGGCACAGTTCGGACAGCCTAGTGTGAGTACACCCTTAGATGTTGAAGTGTAAAACGAGATTAAAGGCAGTTTAAACACAAGCACTGTCAGGAGCAGCAGGTTAGCGCAGAAACTCCATTGAAAATACTAAGGTAAAATAAGTTTCCATATTTTAAACACATGGCGCGGAACAATGGATATTAACGCAGTGCTTTTTGTCTGGTCGGAGACCCATTTTAAATTTTATCTCAGTCAGGCAGTGGAGATCATTGATTTTTAATGAAACCAGATCGTAAACACTGCGATTTTATAATGTCATGACGGTTCAGTGGAAGCGCTTAAGCTGGCTGACTGAAACAACTAAAAATCCCTGGACATATACCCATTTAGATCAAAAATTTTAATTAGCTGATTTAGTCAAAAGGTTCACATTAGATTTATTTATGTCTGTAAATATGAGCAGTTGGAAATAAAACTCTCATGAGCATTAAATATTAGATCTTTGAAACTGCATATGCTGAACATGAAGACATACTACCAAGACAACTCGTCACCTTAGAATTATAAGGTTTTATCTGACATTTTTGTCAAAATTAAGTTATTGACCTATTCTTATTAAATGACAACTTATTTACATTATTGGATGTTTCTTTCTAAATTGTTTACATTTTAAGACTTTTTCTTTAAAAAAACAAATGTTACACATATACTGTTTGCTATGGAATGCAAAAACTTTAAAGCTCAATATCTCAAAATCATTCAGAACACAGATAGAACCTTATAATTCCAAGGGGATGAACTCAACAAGGAATGATTGATGTTTGCTCCTTGAAGAAAACTCAGAACTACATATGAGATGTCTGTGGAGTTTTGCATACACACAAAAAGGCTGTGTAACATGTAAAAAGCATATAAGGACTCTTAAACATGTTAGAAAGTCCCCTGCAGATGGAGCTACACTCAACTCAACAAGGTGTTAGTTTACTGAAAACATGCAAATTCTGCCATTTCCTCAACACAGCTTCATTTGACTAGCTATCTATTATTAGAAGTGATGCAAAACATTATTTGGAGAAAGCTAAACTTGCATTTAATGTCCAATCTGCCTCACACACAAGTTCCAGTTGAGGTGAAGTTGGTTTTATAGTTGCACATTTGTTCATTTTTTTTACAGTGACCACTTGTGATAGACTCCTTGTATTGTACTTTGAATATTCAATCTGAAATCAGATGCAAATATGACTACAAAACAACATTAGCACTATTTCACTGACTGTGAGCAATGCTGTACTTTAATAGTCACTGGCTGCTAATATGATTTCAGTATTTAGTATTTGCAAAGAACACTTTTCTGAAATTATATTAAGGAGAAAGTCAGAATGTGCAAAATATGAAACCAACTTTAGCTCAATCAATTTCCACTGACCTGTGTCCACTTCCTGTTGCTGCTGATCATCTGTGTGCTGGCGATGCAGCTAAAGAGGCGTTCGGGCGGCGTGTCGTCTGGCAGTCGGGTCAGAAACTGGGCGATGTGAATGAAATCCATCTGCAGAAGCAGATCCTCATAGAGCCGCAGGATGCCCATCCCTGTCCTGAACAAAAACTCCTCTCCGTCCCTGCAGAAGACGTCCCACACCCGACACGCCACATCCAGCGGCAGAGACTTAGCGTACAGCGTGAAGATCCTGCAGATGCACACATTCAGGAAGAAACATTTTATATTTTAGAGATAAAGAAAAGGAGAATGAGGATTATGTTTAGTCTTCACTGCCAGAAACCTGATTTTGAATGGAACGCAGACTCAAACTTTACTAGTCTACTATGCTTTGTTAACTTTACTTGCTAGGGGTGCAAAGTAGTATCATCTACAAATAGTTTTTTGCTAATTGTTGTCTTAAAGGGTTAGTTTACCCAAAAATGAATATTCTGTCATCATTTACTCTCCCTTAAGTGGTTCCAAACCTGTTTCAGTGTCTTTCTTCTGTTGAACACAAAAGCAGATATTTTGAAGAATGTTGGAAACCGATAATCATTGATTTCCCTAGTAGAAAACAAATGATTGTGGAAGTCAATGGCTAAAAGTTCACAAATTGTGTGTGTGTGTGTGTGTGTGTGTGTGTGTGTGTGTGTGTGTGTGTGTGTGTTTATGTGTTCTTGAAAGTCTCTTTTGCCCACTAAAGATGCATTACTTTTGGTCAGAAATGCAGTAACAATAGTAATTGTATTACCATACGCAATAGTAAATGTTATTGTTGTAAGGAATTGTTTTTAATGCAGTATACTGTAAAATGTTTCTTTTTTTCATATATTCTTAAAAGCTACAACATTCTTCAAAATATCTTCTTTTGTTTTGTGTTCAAGAAATTATCCTTTTTGTGTGAGCTATCTATTTCATGCTGTAGAAACTGACATCGTCTGAGTTAATCACTTTACACATTATTATATAGTGCATTTCTCTGGAAGGAAAGCACTTTCATCTGATGTTTTGGTTTTAATATTTGAGTTTCAAACAGATCCATTAAAGTCTCAGCTTATAATAATGATACTTAATTTGCAATGAAACAGTACGTTATTAGGTAGAGTTTCATTTAAACTTCATGGCCACTAATATTGAAAAGAACGCAGCCTCAAACTTTACTAGTCTACTATGCTTTATTAACTACTTGCTAGGGGTGCAAAGTAGTATTATCTACAATTTTTTTTTGCTAATTGTTGTCTTAAAGGGTTAGTTCACCCAAAAATGAATATTCTGTCATCATTTACTCTCCCTTAAGTGGTTCAAAACCTCTTTGAGTGTCTTTCTTCTGTTGAACACAAAAGAAGATATTTTGAAGAATGTTGGAAATCGATAATCATTGATTTCCTTTGTTGAAAACAAATGACTGTGGAGGTCAATGGCTTCAAGTTCACAAACTGTGTGTGTGTGTGTGTGTGTGTGTTCTTAAAAGTCTCTTTTGCCCACTGAAGATGCATTCGTTTTGGTCAGAAATGCAGTAACAATAGTAATTGTATTACCATACGCAATAGTAAATGTTATTGTTGTAAGGAATTGTTTTTAATGCAGTATACTGTAAAATGTTTCTTTTTTCATATATTCTTAAAAGCGACAACATTCTTCAAAATATCAACTTTTGTTTTGTGAAAATGATGATAATTTTTGGGTGAGCTATCCACAAAAACAAAAAACAAACAAACGACTGTGGAAGTCAATGGCTGAAAACAAATGACTGTGGAAGTCAATGGCTACAAGTTCACAAATCGTGTGTGTTCTTGAAAGTTTCTTTTGCCCACTAAAGATTCATTTGTTTTAGTCAGAAATGCAGTAACAATAGTAATTGTATTACCATACGCAATAATAAATGTTACTCCTGTAAGGAATTGTTTTTAATGCCGTTTAAAAGCTACAACATTCTTCAAAATATCTTCTTTTGTTTTGTGTTCAAGAAATGATCATTTTTGAGTGAGCTATCCATTAAATGCTGTCGAAACTGACATTATCTGTGTCACTCACTGTACATATTGTTATATTTTGCATGTCTTCTGGAAGGAAAGCACTTTCATCTGATGTTTTGGTTTTAATATTTGAGATTCAATATGATATTTAAGAATTTGATCCCATATTTACTTGCTTAAAGCCCTGCTCACTGCAATTTTAGCCACAAAAATTTTGGAAATCTAAAAAGATTCCAGTAAATTGCTGTTACAGTTTGTTTGTTTACCGTGAGGTATCATGTCTGAAAGCGGAATAGTGAAACTAAATAGGTTTTCTTGTGTGTGGCACATCTTTATTGTCATTCAGTCTGACATAATAACAAATGAGATCTTACAGTGTGACATGGGAGTCGCATTCGTACAGTCTGACAAGCTACAATCGTTTAAGATTATAAAAAAAATAAGCAAGCACAGTGTGAGTCGAGATTTTCAGGTGTTTGTCTAAGCGGGCTCATCGTGGACTCACCAGTCTATCAGATACAGGTCAGGCGTGAGGCTGTAACTCCTAAAGTGATTAAACAGTCTAGGCAGGTTTTCCTCAAAAAACACCTCAAACGCTGCAAAGTACTTCAGCATCTGAATAAGAAAGAGGCAGAATTCACAAGACACAAAACATTGTAACTTTGTAATTTATTCTAAAGCTGCACGAGGGAAAATCCCCACAAGCAACTGAGACAGAAGTCAACTTTATAAATATTTATTGAGGTGCAAAATAGTTTTGTGATTGAGTTCTGAAGTCTGTACAGCAAACACTTCACTTTTTTTTCCACAGCGTGTAAAGTGTAAATAACGGGAGGGTCAGTACCAGCTCGTGGTCCACTCTGAAGAAAGCCATCTGACAGGGTTTGTTGAGAAGATTGGCGAAGGCGATGAAAGCGTCGGCCTCCTCCAGATTGAGAATCAACACAGCAGCAATGAAGGACATGCCCTGAACCTGCAGCCAAAATAAAGGCACGTCACACACTTTCTTTATTTATTTAGAAAGAGTGCATCAAATATATTAAGTGACTGAAAATGGCATTTTGTCATGTCTTAAAAATTCTTTTTCACATAAATGCTGCTTGTTTGAACTTTCTATTCATTATTGGGTCTTTTATTTTGACGTACAGAGTTCTTTTCATTCATATGGCTGATAGATTGGTTTAGAATAAGATTAGAATTACAAAATTAAGTAAAGCAGAAATTTGATCATCGTTTAATCCAATTTATAAAAATCATTCATTCATTTTCCCTTTGTTCTTTATAGTACCTTTATTTATCAGGAATGAACCGCCAACTTATCCAACAAATGTTTTACACAGCGGATGCCCTTCCAGCTGCAACCCAGTGCTGGGAAACATCGAAACACACTCATACACACTCAACAAAAGTCAACTAAGAGTATTGCCAGTGACACTCAATCTAGTAGCAAGCAACAGCAAAGTACAATTTCAATGTTGCTTGCAACTGTTACACCATATGAAATTACATCACGAAGGCACCAGGAGATAACTAACGCCATAACTCACTACAGTTTGCACTGGAGAAAAATTGGTGTTTCATTTCTGAATTTTTATAAACAAATTTGAAGAAAAATTGGAGTAAGTTAATATCTTTTTAGTTCCTTTTTTAACCAACACTCACTGCATTTTAGCAGTAAGAAGCTACGATATAGAATATTGAGCTAAAGCTTGACTCTAAAATTAAATCGCAAATCAAATTGCAATATCTGTCAAAAAATAATAGCAATTAGATATTTTCCCCAAATCGCACAGCCCAAACCAAAGCACCTGGAGGAAACCCAAGCCGACACAAGGAGAACATGCAAACTCCACAGAGAAATTCCAACTGACCCAGCCGGGACTCGAATCAGCAACCTTCTTGCTGTGAGGCAACAGTGTTAACCACTGAGCCACAGTGTCACCTAATTATACAATTTAAACATATATTTTTCAATAATTTCCAATTTCATAAATACTCAAAAAAGACATTTCAGCAATTATTTTGTACTTTAAGAACTGATACTTCAACTTTGCATACTTTCAATAATAGTATTTCACAATCTTACTACTGTTACTGTATTTATGACCAAAATAATTTCATCTCCAGTGGCTAAAAAAGACTTTTGAAAACACACGCACATGTTTGTATTGGTGGTTTACGAGGACTTTCTGTAGGCATAAAGTATTATATACAGAAAACAACACTTTTTATATGGCCCTACACCACCCCTACCCCAAACTCAGGAAACCTGTGGCAAAATTCTAGAAAGTGAAGTATGATTTTGAAGCATTTTGAATTACAAGGACATCAGATACAGTTGAAGTCAAAATTATTCGCCATCCTGTGAATTTTTTATTCTTTTTAAAATATTTCCTAAATGATGTTCAACAGAGCAAGGAATTTTTCACAGTATTTCTGGGAGAAAGTCTTAATTGTTTTATTTCGGCTAGAACAAAAGCAGTTTTTAATTTTTAAAAACCATTTTCTGGTTGATATTATTAGCCCCCTTAAGCAATATTTTTTTCTACAGAACAAACCATCGTTATACAATGACTTGCCAAATTACCCCAACTTGCCTAATTTACCCAGTTAAGCCTTTAAATGTCACTTTAAGCTGAATACTAATATCTTGAAAAATATCTAGTCAAATATTATGTACTGTCGTCACGGCAAAGATACAAGAAATCAGTCATTAGATATTAGTTATTATGGTGGCTTGAGAAAGCCAACATACTGTTAAACTAATCTGTCCTCAAAATCAAACCTATCTTCTCCTAGGCCGTTCATGCTACAATGCCCAAATTTGGTCAAAATATACCTTCTGCATTCAAGATTGTAGCTATATCTCCTCATGCCAATCAGACTTATCGTTTTTGAATAATTCGGCATATCACAAAATTATACAAGCCCCAAATTTGGCCAAAAGCTATGTTCTGCATTAGAATTTGTTGCTCTATCTTTTCAGGTTTATCAGACTTATAGTATTCCAAAAAATTGTTGTTAAGCATTATTTTCTTAAACTATGGCAAGCCATAAACTCCATGACTTAAACTCAAAAGACTTAAAAATATTTTTTACTGTTATGTCAAACCATTTTTGCTTGGTCACTTTCACTCATATAAAGCATTACATTTTCAATAAAATATGGCAAGCCATTTTTACATAATGTCCAAGTCCAGTTTTTAACTGTCCCAGAGACATCAGGGTTGATTTATATAATATTGGCAAGAAGCTTTGATGTATTATCACTAAGCTGTCAATTTTCCCCATAGCAATAAAACAGGCTAACCTAGCAACCATCTAAAAACAGCAATATCTACATCAGGGTATCGTAGGGACCTGGGTATTGGCTCATTTGACTCATGCTAGTAAATGGGACTTCCTGTGTTCTATGCATGGTAACAATGATAAGCAAGTGCTAAAACGATTAGCTACATACTATTAATGATTATCTAAGTGCAATAACATATGCTAGAAATGCCTACTAAGTATTAGCATTTGATCAAACATGTACATGAGCGTTGCCATTTAGCAACTGCTTAGCAACCACCTAGCAATGCCATAAATATTTTAGCAACTGCCTAGCAACCACTTAGCAACCACTGTGCTTACTGCCAACTCCCATTCCCAGTCCTAGAGGTGGTCATGTTGGCTTTCTCAAGCCAACATCAAAGTTTGTCAACAAACTTTAGGTTCTAGTTAAAACTCATACGTTTCGAAATGTGTTGACAAAAATCTTCTCTCCATTAAACATAAATTGGGGAAAAATATCGGAAGGCTAATAATTCAGGAGGGCTAATAAATCTGAATTCAACTGCATGTCCTCATAAACCACCATAATAGAGTACAACTATGTTATGCCTCCAAAACCAGTACTCACACACAAACCCATACACTCAGTTTGTTCATAAAATGCAATGTTTAACACTGCAGTGATGTTTTTATATGTGAATGAGAAACAGTGTAGGAACCCAAAAGATGCATGTAAAAACTGCCGGTGATCACTTACGTATCCCACATCAGGTCTGTAGCAGGTGTAAGCCCCCAGAACACTGTGCAGGAGATCATGATACGGCCCACCCTAACACAACAGACCAACGAGAGTCTCACACAGGAGTTATAGTGCACCAGAGAGCTGACTCTGATAGAAATATTACATTCAAACTTGGTATACTACATATGCAACAGTGAGGGAAAGAGAGTGAATGGAACCTTCTGGAAAATGAAGAGTGATGGGAATGTGCGTGAGATGTCCAGCTTGATCAGATCCAGACTGGACTCACGGTCGGCACTGTCCACTGTAATAAACACAACAACACTGTTCAAATACACATCAAATATACTGTCAGCTTTGTAAATACGTTTCAGTATTACTTTGAAGTATTTGCACATGGTGAGAGAATTAGGTATATTACGTACATGTAGTGCATAATCATTGAGCTTACACTGTACATACCCAAATCACAAGAATAAATTACATTTTAAAATAGAAAAAAGTCATTTCAAACTGTAAACATATTTACCAACAATAGGATGTTTTCCTTTATTTTTTCATTAAATAAATGCAGCCTTTGAGAGCAAAAGATACTTCTTAATTCAGATTTTGAGGGCTCTATTTTAACGCTCTAGGCGCAAAGTCTAAAGAGCATGGTGCAAAAGCATTAAGGGCATGTCCGAACCCACTTTTGCTATTTTAAGGACGGAAAAATAGACTCTGAGCCCGGCACATGATCTAACAGGGTTGTGCTTATTCTCTTAATGAGTTATGGATGTGTTTTGAGAATAACGTGCATTAAACCAATCAGAGTCTCATCTCCCATTCCCTTTAAAAGTCAGATGTGTCGCTCCATCGTGCATTTGCTATTTACATGACGGACTTTATAAGTGGAAAAACTGAATGCTTATACAGTTATACAGAACACCCGCGTGCGAGGATAAAGGACGAGCCTCCTCCATTCAGCCTCTTCACTTTTCTTTACTTTACTTTTACTCTTTACTTCTTTAAAATCGTGGATAATGAAACGGTTTGTACGCACTCCACTGAAGACATCCATTAGCCTACATATTTCATTTTGTTTGTTAAGCACAAATATTTGCTTCAAAACTTTTTCTAAGTTCAGTTCTAATTTCCAGCAAATAAATAAATGAAAAATAATAACGAAGTGTGGTCAAAAAACAAAGTTATATCCAAACAAACGTCCTATTCTTATGACCCATACGGTGATGCATACATCTTCAAAACCTGACAGATGGACAAATCTAAACTTGTTTTTATTAAAACAAATATAAATATGCACATAATAAATGATACTGCTACTACTACTAATAACATTGTACTAATGCAAATTGTTTTAGATGAGTGGTTTTTATATTTATGTAGAAAATAATCATTTTTGTAATATTTTAATCCTTTAAATATTTTCATATGTAGAGATATTTGTGTATTGCTGTACATCCTGTGTGTATTAAGCATTTAAACTCGCATAGGGACATAACTAACGTGCTCTGCGCTGGACTTTAGACCAGTTTTTAGTTGGTCAATGGCCTATTTCAGTTCCTCAAAACAGCAACACGCCAGCAATGTGTCTTAACACGCCTACTTTTTAGAGCAGCACACTCATGAGTCCACAAAGTTGATTTACTATTTAAACTACTACCAGTAGTATTTCACAATCTTACTATTGTTACTGTATTTATGACAAAATAATTGCATCTCCAGTGGCTAAAAAAGACTTTGGAAAACACACGCACATGTTTGTATTGGTGGTTTACGAGGACTTATATAATAATATAATAATATATTATATACAGAAAACAACACTTATTATATGGCCCTACACCACTCGTACCCCAAACTCAGGAAACAGGAAACCTGTGGCAAAATTTGAAAGTCAAAAGACTAGAAAGTGAAGTATGATTTTGAAGCATTTTGAATTACAAGGACATCAGATACAGTTGAAGTCAAAATGTTCTTTTGGAAAGTCTTATTTATTTTATTTCGACTAGAATAAAAGTTGGTTTTTAACTTTTAAAAATAACTTTCAGGTCAATATTATTAGCCTCCTTGAGCAATATTTATTTTGATTGTCTACAAAACAAACCATCGTTATACAATGATTTACCTAATTACCTCAACTTGCCTAATAAACTTAGTTAAGTCTTTAAATGTCACTTTAAGTCTAAGTCTAAACTAAGTCTAGTCAAATATTATGTACTGTCATCACGGCAAAGATAAAAGGAATCAGTCATTAGAAATGAGTTATTATGGTGGCTTGAGAAAGCCAACATACTGTTATACTAATCTGTCCTCGAAATCAAACGTATCTTCTCCTAGGCCATTCATGCTACAAGGCCCAAATTTGGTCAAAATATGCCTTCTGCATTCAACACGCCAGCAATGTGTCTTAACACGCCTACTTTTTAGAGCAGCACACCCATGAGTCCACAAACTTGATTTACTATTTAAACAATGTGACGCAAAACTTAAAATTATTGTTGCGCTGGTCTGAAAATAACAACAAATCGCGCCAAACACGTTTTGCTCCTTATTGCACTGGGTGTATGATAAGGCCCTGAGTATTAATTTGACAAAAACTTTCTCTGTGTTTCAGCAAATGGAATAATTTTTGGTGACAAATCTTAGTTTGACACATATTTTGGAAAAATGCTTTGGAATTTTTCAAAAACTCAACAATACACACTACTCTTTCGTTATGTCCATGGCTGTTTTTGCCCTATTGACTTCCACTATAATGACATTTTTTGGTTGCGAAGCCATGGCACCATATGATCATGCATTCCTGATTGTTGCTGGTTTTCCCTGTTGGGAAGAGGTACAATTTTTATTTTTTACTGTTGATCATCAGTCACGGTGCAGAAAATTTTTTATGATAATGAAAGTCAATAAGGCAAAAACACAGATATAATTAAAGGATAGTAAATTT
The DNA here is from genome assembly GCA_903798205.1 of Danio tinwini. NCBI lineage: Eukaryota > Metazoa > Chordata > Actinopteri > Cypriniformes > Danionidae > Danio > Danio tinwini. The sequence goes on from CAIGQZ010004081.1 coordinate 6,003,493, forward strand.
GAACAGTACACAAGGGTTAATGTGCTAGCCGACTAGCATGGGACGATAACCGGTTTCAAAGTTTTCCAAGGCTTGAAAAAGTCATGGTATTAAAAGCAAAAAAAAATGAAGGAATACCATTCCTAATATGTATATGTTAAGGTTTTTATAAGTGTTTCTTTTATGTATTGTAAAGAAATCAGTGTTTTTGAAACTAATGAAGACAGCAAAAGTCGATGATTTATTTAAATTATTTAGCCTGACATGTTTACGGTTACAAAATATTATAAATGCTTACTAAAATGAAATACATTGTGTTTAATGTATTTTTAATGTCTTTTTACTAAGACATTTACAAAGATCTTATTTTAGACCAGTAATCACAATACCGTGAAATCATGATTTTTTAATCCAAGGTTATCATGTCGTCAGAAACTTTTACTATAGCCAACAGCTTATTCTCTCAGTGGATAAACAGAAATGTGTGGTGTTTGTTAGCCCCAGAGGATCTGCTTACACATACTAACACTGGACAAAACAGTCTGTGCTGTGATGAGGGCCAGATGTGAACATGAGGACGTGTTTGTGTTTTATTAGCAGATTTACTGAGAGACATTAAAGCCTGAAGCACTGAAGCTAATAAAAACCCATATTATAGAGTACACAGGCTGGAAGGCCAAGTGGAAAACAAAAACAGCATGAATTAACATGTGGTTAGCGAGTCTGGGCCTAAGCACAGGAAGGAAATAACCATCATTTTAATAAAGGCCACTGGAGAGAACCAAAGTACACCACAGTGTTCCCAAACTTCCTAAATAATTCTTTTTTTTCCAGACTTTTCCCAAGACTTTTACACAATCCCTCCCCTGCCGTCCAAAGCCGTCCTGAAATCACTTAAAGATAACAGCAGTCAACCCACTAGATCATGTCATTCACCAGTTAGAAAACTTGATAGCACTTTATAATACTACAATTCCAAATGAAACACTGTATTATATCTAGCATGTTTTCAGTTGTGTAGCAAGCAGAACTTGTCATAATGTGCAATATTTCATTCATGCAAGGATCGCTGGTCTCACTCTCTCATGCGCTTTGTCCTAATGCGACTACTGTATGGTTAGTGGTTGGCCGGCGGCGTGCAGGAATTACACTTATTACTAAGCCATACTTGCATACGAATATTCAAAGTAGCATGGTAAACAATATAGGGAGCGCATCACAGGTTGTCATTGTTCAAAAATTAACTAAATGTGATGTGAATATAAAACCAACGTCACCTCAGTAAATTAGGCTAGGCGGAACAGCGCTATTTTAAACTAAATACAAATCTACATTATCGATGCTGTAAAAGGTCCCTAATGGAATTGAAAATAGTTACATCAATATATTGCTGGGAGTAGGGATGCTCAAAATAACTGATTAACCGTTAACCGAAAAGGTGCGTTTGTAACCGATTAATGGTATCAGTTAAACGATAAAAAAATATTATTTTATATATTTTTAAAGTTTGGCTGCATAAGGGGCCGATCACCAAACGCGCTTTTTGCGTTGAGAAGGGCATTTTTTTAATGGTTTATTAACTGTTTTGGCGCTGCTTATGCGTCCTGCGCACCTCACGTTATGCTGTTGCGCGCTGTGTGCTCGCGGTTGAAATAAAACTCAATCCTGAGCGGAATAGTGCGTTACGTTAGTCGCGTCTTTTTCATTCTTCAATCAAATGAAAGCAAAGTAGGGTTTCTGTTAAGGTGCCTGCAGTATTTGTGTTGTCAGGATGAGGAATATTTTTTTAATGATGGAGGAGAAACTTGTGGTTGCAGTTTCAAGTTAGCCAGAGCTTTAGGCATATTACTTTACAAATCATGGATATCACAATGTTATTCTGTATATTACAATTATAACAACATGGACAGCAACACTTGCGCACAATAGACCAGCTGATTCATTTGTTTCCTATAGTGACATATAAAAGAGCACCGCGCTTCATTTTTCTTGTCAACATAAAGACAGTGTGGTGCGGTGCGCCTCGCATTTTTGGAACGGAAAAGCGCGTTTGCTGTGATCGGCCCCTGATGTGCAACACATATTTGTTAACTTGCGGTATGGTAACATGTGCAACCACACGTGCCTACAGATGTATTTTGTCAAAAAAGCAAAATGAAAGAAGAATATTTCTAGTCACAGTTTGACAGAAGAGTTGAGACAAATCAGCGCTGATGCTGATTGCGAGTGAGACAGAGGAAATAAGTCATTATGACATAATCTTTAAAATAATGACTTCTATTATAATGTTAAAAGAGGTTTTGTGACATAATAACAAAGAAGCATTAATCAAATGCATATTTTCAGTGGAGCGATTGATTTAATAGCCTGATATTTTTATATGATGGACGAAAAAAACATGATTGGAAAAATCTGCAAATGACGGTTCTTAAAAAGGATTCAGTCAGTGTTTTCGTTTTGTAATCTAAATTGGTCATTTAGGTGAAAAATATCTAGGGCAGGCCTGTTTATTTTATTATTATTATTTATTCTTTTTTTCCTTGCTGTAACACTGCATGTGCATGTAAAAAGATGTTCTGTTATGTTCTGTACGCTGCTGTTGCTGTTAAAATAAATCAGTATTTTAAAATATTTAATGTGTCACAAAATAGAAACCTCAAATTTTTTATTTATTAAATAATATTTTTATATTTATCTGTTAACGGTTAATATTTGGTTAATGAGCTGCGGTTGTCGGTTGGTAAAATAAACCGAAATGAGCATCCCAACCTGGGAGATTCCAGTGGCTGAGCAACACTTCTGTGCATATAACCCATTCGTAAAACAACATAATCTGCATAAGCTTTGCGTGACTAAAATAATTTTAAAACATAACATTACCCATCTAAGTGAAACACTTCAGCCATGGTGGCATCCAGCATGCAACAGTAACTCCAAAAAGTTTTGATTCAGCATTTGTTTTTACCGCTGTCACTCTCTGTCTCATGTGCACATGAACACAGTGCGGGTACACACGCAAGCAGCAGATCTGTCTGCGTGAACAGGGGAGCGCAGATATACAAACCTACATTTGTCGATAGATAGTTTTGGCTACTTATCAGAATTATGGGAAATGTCGGCCCGACAAATTTTAATTGGATGAACATTTTTTAGTCTTATGCCTTACCCAGAATACAAAAATACATTTAAATAATTTACTTTAATCATTACTATCGAAATGTGAAGAGACTTTCAACCAGCACAACAAAAAAATGTTTCTGAAGATGATGACCTACTGCACCTTTACCTTACTTTTTTTTCGTTTGAATGTACTGCATATGAAATAGTAGACAGTCAAAACCAATTTAAATTCACTTGACTTGACTGTAGTAGTGATTTACAGTAACAGTGGATATCTGAAACCATTTAAAATCAGATTCATTTGCAAATCAATCATTCAGACCATACTGAGAATTAGTTAAAGTGATTCAATAAGTCAACTTAGATTTTGTCAGCTGGCAGTTATTGAACAAAAATAGTTAATTATAACAAAAACCTCTAAATTCAGACAAATTCACTTCCTGTATAAAGCAATTAGACCAATCTGAGAATTAGTTGAATTGATTCACTGTACTTATTCGGATTTTCGTCAGATATTATGAATAGTTCTGATTCAACTGATTAAATAAACCAGTTGGCAATTTCTGGATAGGTATGGTGGATGTTTAAAACCAATCAAATTCAGACCAAATCTTAAATAAATGATGCAGACTTAATTTGTGAAGTGAAGTGACTCTACTGGTTCATTGAACTAATTCACATTTTGTCAGTGTGTAAGTATAGTAACACCCGTTCAAATACAGACTGCTTTACCAATAAATCATTTTAACTGAATTGAATCAACTCCTTGAATAAACTCAGATTTTGTCAATTTGCATTAGTTAAAAACCACTTTTAAATCCAGACTAGTTTGCTAATGAATCATTCAGATCAAATTTAAAACTGGCTCAATTGGTTCAACTGATTTAATAAACCAAATTAGATTTTGCCAGATTACTGGATGAAAAGTGTTCAAACCTATTCCAAAGATTAGACTGGGTTGCAAATGAATCATTCAGAATGAGTTGGTTTAATGACTCATTGAACCAACATGTCAATTTGAAATTTGTGAACACAGTGGATGGTTAAATCCCTTCTAAAAATCAGACTGATTTAAAAAAGAATCATTCAGAATAAATTGGTTCAGTGATTCATTGAACCAACATGTCAATTTCGCAATTTGCAAATAAACACAGTGGATGGTTTAATCTGATTTAAAACTCAGACTGATTTGAAGATGACTCATTAAGAATAAATCAGTTCAGTGATTCATTGAACCAACATGTCAAATTCACAATTTTTGAATAAAGACAGTGGATTGGTTAAATCCAATGTAAGTTCAGACTAATTTAAAAAAAGGATAATTCAGACAGTATTGGGTCAGTGATTCATTGAACCAACATGTCAATTTGTAATTTATGGATTAACATAGTAATTGGTTGAATCCCAGATAAAATTCAGACTGGTTTGAAATAGAATCATTCAGAGTGAATTGCTTCAGTGATTCATTGAACTGTCTCAGTTTGCAATTTGTGCATAAACAGTTGATGATTGTTGAAACACATTTAAATGAATCAATTAGTTGGACTGATTCATTCATTCATTCCTCCAGTTTGGCATGTCTAAAGTGATCTAAATGACCCAGACGTACCATCTGATTCAATCTCACTGCCCGTTTCTCTAAAGCTCTTCCAGCGCTCCTTTGCCCGCGACAGAAAGATCTCATACAAATCTAAAAAAAGGATCAGAAAAGAAAGCTTGTTACAATTTACAAATAGCTTTAATCACAAAACATGGCCTGTGTGTACGGCTTAGTCCAAACCTTCACTTCTCAAAGCCCTAAGTGCTCAAGAAATCATTCTTACTTGGGAGTGTCAGAAAGAAACTCATCCAAATATCTTCTGGCCTTTTTCATTACAAAAAAGTTTTAAAAAAATCGCCTCAGGCGAACCTGCATGGTTCATGTGAATACTGCGTAATGACACACTTCAAAAAGACCGTTTGCCCAAAAGGTTTAGCTAATCCAGAGCTTAAGCCCATCTTCAAAGGTGGCTCTGCACTGACACATGAAAAGACTAGAGTAAACAGAAGAAAACCTGAGGTGATGTTCAGCTCATTCCCAATGGCCAGACTCCAGACTTTACCCCTCACATTGGGGGGAAGACCTTGCCACCACAGATCCCTCACACGCCGCGTGCCACGCCTGAAAAACAAATATTATGATTATATTTTGGAACTGTCGAAAGCGATTAGCTTGATGCCTTGAAATGCTGCTGACATCGGGAGATCTAGTTTTAGCAAAAGAGCAATTGTGTTGTTCAGGTCTTTGCACACTGAAGTCCAAAATATTTATATGCATTTTTTCATATTCATATCTGAAAATCTGCCACGTACACTATCTGACAAAAGTCTTGCCTATCCAAGTTTTAGGAAGAACAAATAATAACTGATCATTTGGCATCAGAAGTGGCTTATATGAAAAGCAAAGGCTTCTAGATTATGCTTATAAAAATATATATATATGATCATGCCTTGATTTGTAATTATTTAATTTGGACTGTAAGGTGTGACTTTGCTTAGACAAAAGTTTTGTCACTTAACAGTCATGGTGCAGTGGAAAAGGAATTAATATTGTGTATGACTTCATCATGAGCTTGGAGGACTGCATCCATACATCTCTGCGATGACTCAAATAACTCATTAATAAAGTCATCTGGAATGGCAAAGAAAGCGTTCTTGCAGGACTCAGAGAGTTCATCAAGATTCTTTGGATTCATCTTCATTACCACCTCCATCTTACCCCAGACATGCTCAATAATGTTAATGTTTGGTGACTGGGCTGGCCAATCCTGGAGTACCTTAACCTTCTTTGCTTTCAGCAACGTTGATGTGGAGGCTGAAGTAAGAGAAGGATTGCTATCGTGCTGAAGAATTTGCCCTCTCCTGTGGTTTGTAATGTAATGGGCAGCACAAATGTCTTGATACCTCAGGCTGTTGATGTTGCCATCCACTCTGTAGATCTCTTGCACGCCCCCATATTGAATGTAATCCTAAACCATGATTTTTCCTTTACCAAACTTGACTAATTTCTGTGAGAATTTTGGGTCCATCCAGGTTCCAGTAGGTCTTCTGCTGTATTTGTGATGACTGGGATGCAGTTCAACAGATGAGTCATCTGAAAAATCTACTTTCTGCCACTTTTCCAAATGATCAACTAAGAGTCAAGTTATTATTTGTTGCTCTTACAACTGAGATCAAGACAAGACTGTCAGTCCAAGTCAGTCCACACTGAGTCCAATGTGTATTAATTAATCCATAAAAAAAAGCAAAACATTTCAAAGTGATTTAAAGCAATGACACGTTGTTCTCTTCTCTAAAGTTGAAAAAGAAAGAGGAATAGGCTACATATTGTGTTCACCCAATACTGCATAGAGAGAGGAAAAAGAGTTAGTTCTGCTTCCTATCAAAGAGCTGCGCTGGATTCTCCCCAAATGCAAACATTGTCAGGAAATCAGTGGAATTTTCATATATTGCTTGTGGTACTTCACATATTATTACATACGTGAACAAATCGGGAACAGAGACTGGCTATACCATAGACATTATAATAGATGGTGGCCACCTTGACTTATTGGATCAATGGACCAAAGCAGAACATAAGGCGTCTAGCTTTGTATTACAATGTCTATGGGCAGTGTGTCAAAAGTATGGACACACACCCCAATTAGCAGCAGGGGAGAGGTGCGCCAGTCACTGCATCCAGCATATTGGTTCTCAACTGTCCGCCACATTCTGTCTTTTATTATGCACTGTGTTTGTCATAAAGTTATCTGGCTCAAGTGGCTCTGAACTGTCAAAACGCCTCTCAAAGTGATTTTCGAAGCCGGTTCTAATCTTTTTATGATGGATGAAAATATCAGAGACCATGTGTTAATATGCTCAAATTAAGTTTGTGGGTTTTTTTCGAATTAATAACGTGCGAAAAATTACAAACAACAATTTCGGATTCAGTGTGCAATAACATTTATCAGGGAAGGTTATGGTAAGTCTTACATGCTCTCCCAGTTGGGGAGGATTTCACTGTTCCAAACCACCATGGCGTTAGCGATGCACTCTTCCTGTTTAAACCTTTCTTTCATCTGCTTTTTCTTCTTCTGAGCCTCTTTTAGCTCTGTGAACAAAAGTAACATTATATTAAACATTAACAAAACGGAGTGCCAAAAGCATTCCTGACCATTTCCGCATTGAATGACTAACTTGAGCAAGATAAATTATTGTGGAGATGTACTGTATGGGTGAATCTCTGTTGTGAACAAGCCTGGTGTACATTAAATGTACTTTGTGTACAAATAAAGGTTATTTTTTTCTTGATAATTAAACTGGCCCACAACTGTCATTAATGTCTATCACTGTGGTGATCATTATAAAACTCAAGGTCGATTGTACTATATAACTCAAAATAATTATAATTCTATTTAAATTGATGATCATTGACACATTTTTGCATTCACAAAGATTGATTATTTATCTGTTTAGGCAACATTTATGCAGTGAAACCCACACAGTGTTGTTTTACAATTGATTATTAAATATCTTTATCTGAATACTGTTAGAATCAGGTTTTCTTATTTGTATTGTATTTATTGACGTTTGTAATTGATTTATATTTGATGCAGATGCACTCCCTTACAAAATCACCCCGATAGTGAAGTAATAGAGTATACAATTGAAGGAAAAATTATTATTAGCGATGGAATTTTAATCAATTTAAATTTGAAAAAAAGTGCTGCTTGACAGGGAATATATTTTAACATATATTTTTGAATTTTTAATAACAAATTTTGTTCAATTTGTCTTTGCCATAATGACAGCACAAAATATGGTACTAGATATTTTTCAAGATACTAGTATTCAGCTTAAAATGCAATTCAAAAGCTTAATTAGGGTAATTAGGTTAATGGAAATTAGGCAAGTAATTGGACAACATCGGTTTATTCTGTAGAAAGAAAAATTTTCTTGAGGGGGCTAATAATATTGACATAAATTTTTTATATATCTGCCAAACTAAAAGAGGGCTTATACACAATATCGTAATGTCGGTTCTCTATCCTTTATTCAGGGTTTTTGCAAATCAAATGTAAGACTTTTTAAGACCCCTTTAAGGCCATAATGAATGAAAATTTAGACTTATACAGGGCTAAACATTAATGATTATTTGTAATAGTCAGGTTGGACCAATGAAATTTTTTATTTTTTTTTTGCTTCCCGCTTTGTTAAAAGCATATTTATTGTGGAGGCAATTACATAAATAATCAAATATAT
>CAIGQZ010004081.1:6016871-6027764 GCA_903798205.1 Danio tinwini
AAATTTCATATCAATTGGTATCGAATTCCAGTATTGTAACAACACTAATTTACTGTACATATATCAATATTCAGGGTTCAACAGGATAGTTGATTTTCACATGACCCTCTTATCAACTATACCTATTTGTTTTTAATACTGTATTTGATAAAATAAAGATATATATTCTAATTAAAATGTTAGATATTTCTCATAATTTTGCATTATAATAATATAATAATATTATTTACAGGATATACAAGAGCTATTTTATTTAGAAGAGATACTGCTTATTTACTACTTTTAGAAAATGATTCATTTTGTTTCCAAAAGTGCAAGTTCTTTATTTTCAAAAAGTTTGTTTTAGGTAATGTGTGTTTTAATTTCAGTCGTTCAGCGTTGATGCTCAATAAATAATCATGGATAGTAGATAGTGTGTGTTTCCTTCAATTATTTTAAAATCAAGTAATGCACCCTTCATTCAGAAATCTCTCGTAATATGTGAGCATATTTACTGTACAAAACTTGTCAGTAAACTTTGAGGGCAAAAAATTTTAATGAATAAATAAAACAATCGTTTTTTAATCATAACTAATATTAATGTATAAATCCCCATGGTAAATCGTTATGGTTAAGTAAACAATTCACTTAAAGAGCCCCTATTATGGGTTTTTGAAATTGACCTTCCATGTAGTGTGTAACACAGCTCGAAGTGAAGTGAAATATCCAGCTAAAGCTTAAATCTGAAAGTGGACAGTTTTTAAAAACTATTGATTCATTTAAAAAAATGAGTCGACTCATAGTAGTTTAAATGAATCGTCTTGATAACGAGTCTTTAGCCGTTTCGGCGTGATGTCGATACGAAACATAATGTTTGCGCGCGCAAACCCACAAAATTTAAACCTGCGGCCCCGCCCACTAACACAGCAGCAAAGACAGACAGATCCTGAAGTCATAATGAGTCATAAAGACGCTTACCTGGATATTATTGGAAGTGTGAGGGAAAGAAGTGCTTAAGCAATCTACATGCTTACAATGAACTTTCAGTACACAACTCATGGATTAGTTTCTTCCTCTATTGAACAGTTCATTCCAGCGCATTCATGTGAGAGTATGTATGCTGTGGGAGCGAGTTCAATCAAACAGTAAGAACAGCGCCTACTAGGGTCACAGAATAGGATGGTCACAGAATTTGGTGTAACACGTGCAAAATAAGGACAAATTATTAGGTACAAGTCAAACAAAGGTAAGCTGGACTTCAGGCTGGTGCACAGCACTGGAAATGAGATGGGAGCCTGCAAAGATAGTGGTTGTTGGGCAAAGCAGAGTACGGGTAAGCCCTGAGAACATAACATTTCACGCAAGAGGTGCCACAGCAATGGTTGCAAATAGAAATAATCTATAGCTGAGAAGAGAGAAAAGCTGCAAAATGAAAGATAAATAATGAAATCAGACCTGGCCCATTGCACATTTCATAAGTGTGCAAGTAAATAGCTGCCTCCTTGTTTTATCTAGCTTGTAAAGTATGTATTTATTTGTGTTGTTACGTGTAACCGCTTGCACTGTATCAGGTAAACTCTATATTCCCATATCTCGTCTAATGCCACGTTGAAAACGCGACACGTGCTGCTTTGTTTACGGATTTAAATGAGTTTGTGGTGTTTCATTGCACTGCTTTCGGGGGTGAAGTGTCTGAATTACACTGTTGAGTACCAGGTACTGTTTACTGTGGTGTTAGGAAGTTTACTTTGAAGCGTGTTTCGGGCGTAGATCGGATCCTAATGTTGGCGAGCTGGGGGCTTGATAGCTTGATAAACCACGCTGGGCATTTTACTGTCTCGCACTGAAGGCTGTCAACCAATCGCAACAGGCTGTCATCGGTCCAATCAGCGCAGATTAGCTTCACCTAAGGAGGGTTTTGGGAACAAATGAATCACTGAACGATTCATATGGGAGTTGCTGGGATAATTTGGTAAAAATAAATGCATATTATAAGACCATGAAAGTGTTTTTTGACCTTGCATGCATATTAATATGTTGTTGGAGACCCATAAAACCGAAATATGACCCTTTTTAATGTATAATAGGGGCTCTTTAATTTTTAAATTCTCATTAGGTAATCATCAAATCATTGCAAATGCCACATGATTTTTCTTCAGGTAAAAAGAAAAAAAAGTTATTGAGGAATGTTCACACTGATCTTTTCAATTTTTATTACTAGCATTAAAATATTTGTTCTTATAATACTGCATTAATACTCTAATATCTTAAATATTTTAGTAATAAAATTCATACCTGCCAACACTCCTGTTTTCCCAAGAGTCTCCCGTATTTCAGACCCACCTCCCGGTTTGTCATTTCTCCCAGAAAACTCCCGGAATTTCAACCCCTTTCCCTAGTCCTCAGGTGATTGGTACAATCTGTAACACCCCATTCACATGGGGCTTCAGCGTCAACACTTGACAGAGGGCGTGTCTAAAGTTGGGGCTGACGCGATTGTCATAGCAGCGTCAGCCAATGAAATTAGTCACCAATCGGCTACCGTCTGAACTGGTGTATTTGCATACAGCAATCTGATTGGCTGGTGCTTCCGTCGGCACATGAAAAGTTGAGAAAGTCCCAACTTCTGCAGCGAGCAACGGCACTGAAACGGCACGGATGGATCCACAATGCAGTGCGTTGAAGCTGACGCCGCTTGTAAATAAGGCGTAACACCCCCGGATCGCTGACAACCCCGGCACCTCTCCAGGTTGCTCTGCTCACCATCCAATTGCCAACCACCCAACACAACATGGTTTGTGCAAGATACGCAGTGATGAGCAATTTGGCTGTTTGCACCAGACGAAACACGACAGAAATTTAAATACAGCCTTACAGAAGCACAGAATATGCACTCACTCACGAAACGGTAAGGTTTACAATCTATTTAATACATGTTAACCCTCTTTAACATCATTAAATGTAGATGCTGAATCACTCATATGTGTTTAGCTCTAAAGTTCAATTTCAAACGGTTTATTGTATTTCCAAGATCTGAGGTGAACTATCTGCTGCTACGTTGAGTATATGGCAATAAATGTCCTGTAAAATGGCATTTAAACTCACATTGTTAGCATTTAGCACTGAATACAGCACACGAGGTTTACCTGAGGTGATCATTGTCTTTTCTGTTGTTTTCTGTTGTTCAGCTGTGTGAAATAGAAGCCGTGTGAAATAGAAGCCGTTTCTATTATATCAATCCAAGGTGTTGGTTAGAACCAAAACTCCTATTAATATGGAGAATATTCCCTCTATTGTGTGTCGTTTAAATCACTCGCTCCTGTCCTCAATCTGGCAACCTGCGCTTGCGTTTGTTTTGATCCAGGAGTGCAATACCTAGTTCAACCTTTGGGTGTCAAACTTACATACTGCACCTTTAATGAGTAATTGTATATTATATGAGTGACTGTACGAAAATCAATTAATTAAAGGTGTGTTTTCAACAAAAAAAATTTTGCCCATTAATTCACACAAGTCTAAACATAAAAAATAATGATTATTCTGTATTTGAAAAAAGATACTGTCATTAAATTACTTCACAAGACACTAAATCAAGCACGTAATGATTACTGTTTTTTATTATCTTGAAAAGTGCAACGTGAACAATCTTCAAAAAAAGAATTTGCTGTGTGTGACTGAATTTATTTAGAATGACATGAAGATGAGGATTTTGTTTTTGAGGGAATGATCCTGTCAGCATAAGCAGAGCGCATTACAGCGCTGGTCAAGCAGGCATTTGTGACAAGAGCGTGGCTGAAATGACGATGGTGAGTGAGGCGAACGGCTCAGAAGAGACGGTGAGAATGAAGGAGAGCTCATTTAGAAAGCAAACATCATACCCCTGAACTTAAGAGATTGGGTGTAGAGACAGACGTGAGACTGCCTGGGTTACTTTCCTGAAGAGAGAGCAAAATGAGAGAAATACAGCAACATAAGGCAGATCCTGAGAACAAGAAAGAATGGCCTTCGCTTCAAAACTGTGCTGACTCCACTGATTTCAGTCTAAACAAAGAAAAGTGCTTTCAGAGTTTATGCTGGCGTGATTCAGGAGAAGTCAGGTGTTTGCTGGAGGTGCTTTCTTCTGCCTCAATCCAGTTTTCCTTCTTATTTGTGTGTAGTTTAGCTGTTGTAAGTAGGGCTGTGCAATTAATTGAAATCAAATTAATCACAATTTGAAATATTGAGATTAGAAAAATATCAAAAGGCTGTGTTAAAAATTATAGCTGAATGATAAATAGCATGTGCATTTGTCAATAAAGCAGCTCTGTGATGAGCTGTGAATCTCCAGCACTTGTGTTTTTATTACAGAGCAGCTTTATTTTATTTTTATTAAACAACTGAGTTTCCTTGGCTGTGTTTGGGCTCATTGTCTTGCTGAAATATCTTCCCTGGTTTTATCTTCATCTTCTGGTAATGTAGGAGTTGAAACTGAAGCAGCTAATATTCATTTACTATACTGACAAAGGAGATTTCAGCTACTGTCTGAGCCTTCCGTGCTTTTTTACACCTTCCTTTCTTCATGTGTTCAATACATTTTCCCTGTGTCATTTCATTTTATTCCACATAACTTCATTTCTGAACTAATTATTTGTGTTTTTTTCTTTGTATGTATGGATCACTTTGGTTGTTATATCAATCAATCAATTGTTATAATAAACAAATTGTTATAGACATCTGGTGACATCAATTTCAAGTCAACAGCACCTTGAAAAATGGTGATGCCTTTAATGCTTCTTTTTTTACCCACTTGTCGTTTTACCCACTAACTTACTGTTGCTTTGTTAACACTTAAATTTTCAACACATATTTTCAAAACTATTATCACATTAAAACGCATAGATCTGTTGTTTTGTGAAGAGAAGCGGACAGACTTATAACTTGCATACAAAATATACAACGACTACACAGTGTATAGCTATAATACATGTACAGTTGAAGTCAAAGACATCGTTCAACTTCCATGTCCATCAACTTCCAGTAGCTCAGTGGTTACGTGACTATGTATAGTGCATCATGTCTGCATATGTATGGAGTGTATCATGTGTATATCAATGACTGTGGTGTATATGTATAGAGTGTATCATGTGTGTATACAGTATGTATAGTGTATAATGTCTTCATATGTATGGAGTTATGTATATGTATAGAATGTATCATGTGTGCATATGTATGGAATGTATCATGTGTGTATATGTATTCGTAGAATGTATCATTATTAAAAAAGAAATAATATTTCCTATAATATTTTTTCTTCTGGAGAAGAAATTAGTTTTATTTTGGCAAGAACAAAAGCAGTTTTTAATTTTTTTAAAAACATTTTAAAGGTCAATTCCTAAGTACCCTAACTTGGCTATTTAACCTAATTAACCTAGTTAAGCCTTTAAATGTCACTTTAAGCTGAATACTAGTAGCTTGAAAAATATCTAGTCAAATATTATTTACTGTCATCATAGCAAAGATATCAAAAACCACTTATTAGAAATGCGTTATTAAAACTATTATGTTTAGAAATGTGTTAAAAAAATAAATCTGTTAAACATACAGGAGGCCTAATAATTCAGAAGGGGTACAAATTCTGACTTCAACTGTATATAGACAGTTAAAAATATTTATAGCTATAGTTAAAGCACGTTGTATTCCATAAATTTAAATTGAAAGATTTTTGCTCTGTTTAAAAATCACAATACAATTTAAAAAGAAAAATGCAATTAGCTTTTGTTCCCCCAAATCACAAAGCTCCATCAGTAATCTAACACAAGTGTGTTCGCGTGATGGAAGATAAGCAGGCCAGAGATAGCGTGAGGCTGTGCCTTAAATAAAAAGATTGAATATATGCATTCTTCCATGTGCTGACCTCTGAACAAACTTCTCATTCTCTCTGCTAACACAGTCTGTAATATCCTGAAGGGTTTTGTACTCTGAGCCAGCAGGACTGCGAAAACAGGCCTTTCAGACCAAACTCAAACTTCTCTCTGCACCCAAACAGAGAATCAGGACAAACACAAACATAGCTTGAGCTATTTGCCTAAACTGAAGTGAAACTTGCATAAAGTGGGCTGGTTAGGCATGCATGTCTTCTGTCTGCTTAGAGAGCAGCGCTAAAACTCTACCCAGTTGAACAAACATTACTGAAGAAATATGATAACTGAATGTTTAAAGCTTTTCCTTCATGGTTCTAAAATTGGCTTGTTTCCTCAAATCATTTAAAGATGGCAAATTGAGTTAATTTGATGTAAAAGAATGGCATTTAATTACGAGTCTTGAAAATTGTTTTTTCATTATATTTTAGGTGTCCTTATGAAAGAGTAATTAAGTATATTACTTGTGCTTAATTTACTGTTTTGACCATAGTAAATGTAAACAACAATGCCTCTAAAAAAGGGTTACTAAATATGTTTTTGCTGTAATGTTAATTATTTATGTTTCTGGGTGAAACACCACAGAAACGTCACATGTTAAAATTTTGCTTTCACAGTTCAAAGTTTTTGAGAGACACAGAGACAGAAATCCAGAATTTTAAAGTTGTCCAATTTGAATCATGAATGTCTCTCTTAAAAAGTCTTGTTGGATATTGTACATGAGATATTTATAATGCAAATGATTAAACATATACTTTATACATAACTGACATTATTATTATTTTATTTTCTATTTTTTTGTGTAGTTTTTGTGTGTAATAGTAATTTAGTTTTGATTATGTGGGAAGGTTTGGGGATAATATTTGCTTATATACTTTCCAATAACTGTTATTTTGTTTTCCTGTAAAATTATCCAGCAATTTTTTATATAAGTTTATTAAACAGATTTAATTTTATATTTTTTATCTTGTCAGCACAGAATACTCATTTTAAGTCCACAATGTGACTATGTTTACAGTATATAACAGGAAATAATGTATGACAGTTCTTCTGTAAAACATCTGTTTTGAATGGGCAAATGTAGAAACTATATTTAAAAATATTTACTTATAAATGTTATAATAATAATATTCAATATTTTAGATATTATATAGACGGTGTACAGCCATTTCAGATCTCTCCAGAGATGTTCAATAGGATTTAGGTCTGGGCTCTGGCTGGGCCACTCAAGGACATTCACTGAGTTGTTGTCAAGCCACTCCATTGATATTTTGGCGGTGTGCTTTGGGTCATTGTCCTACTAGAAGATGAACCGTCTCCCCAGTCTGAGATCAAGAATCTGCAATCTGAAGCAGGTTTTCATTCAGGATGTCTCTGTACATTGCTGCATTCATCTTTCCCTCTATCCTGACTAATCTTCCAGTTCCTGCTGCTGAAAAACATCCCCACAGCATGATTCTGCCACCACCATGCTTCACTGTAGGGATGGTATTAGCCTGGTGATGAGTGGTGCCTGGTTTTCTCCAAATGTAACGCCTGACATTCACTCCAAAGAGTTTAATTTTAGTCTTATCAGACCAGAGATATTTGTTTCTTATGGTCTGAGAGTCCTTCAGATGCCTTTTGGCAAATTCCAGGCAGGGAGTGGCTTCCGTCTGGCCACTCTACCATGCAGGTCTGATTGGTGGATTGCTGCACAGATGGTTGTCCTTCTGTAAGGTTCTCCTCTCTCCACAGAAGAACGCTGGAGCTCAGACAGAGTGACGATCGGGTTATTGACCACCGCCCTGACAAGGCCCTTCTCAGCTTAGATGGCCGGCCAGCTCTAGAAAGAGTCCTGGTGGTTCCAAACATCTTCCACTTACAGATGATGGAGGCCACTGTGCTCACTGGAACTTTCAGAGCAGCAGAAGCTTTTCTGTAACCTTTCCCAGCCTTGTGCCTTGAGACAACCCTGTCTTGGAGGTCTACAGACAATTCCTTTGTCTTCATGCTTGGTTTGTGCTTTGACATGAACTGTCAACCCTGGGACCTTATATAGACAGGTGTATGCCTTTTCAAATCATGTCCAATCAACTGAATTGACCACAGGTGAACTCTAATTAAGCTGCTGAAACATCTCAAGTATGATCAGTGGAAACAGAATGTACCGGAGCTCAATTTAGAGCTTCACAACAAAGGCTGTGAATACTGATGTACATGTGATTATTCAGGTTTTTTATTTTTTATAAATTTGCAACAATTTAAAAAAATCTTTTCCCGCATTGTCATTATGGGGGATTGTGTGTAGAATGTTGAGGAAATAAAAAATTTTAATCCATTTTGGAATAAGGCTGTAAAAAAAGTGCTATGAATACATTCCAGATGCACTGTACAAAAAAAAAATCTTTCATGGCATTAAATTACATTTTAGTTTACAACAAATGTTTCTCAGCTTATTCTCCAGCACCAGTTTAAAAAAAAAGACAATAGAATTAGAACATAAAGCTTATTAGCTATTAGAATTATAAATTTCAACAAACAGACCATCAAAATAATGTGTGACCAAGGACAGTACACTGATGAATTGTTATAAATGTTTTCTTAAGAATAATATACACTGTAGTCACTAATATTAGTACTTGTAGTATGTTTCCCCTTTTTTCCTATATTTTTCTTTACCTCCATCTATTTATTTTTCTTAATTTTAAGGATCATTATCATTTCTTTATTATTAATTTGCTCTTTAAAAATTAGTTGTATTTAATTATTTGATAAACGATTAATTAACCCATTTGCTATTATTGCTTATGATTTGCTTTTGTAGTGCATTTGGACTATAACCCACGGCACATTTTTGTAAAACTTGCTTCTGAATTATTAATTTTTTTATGTTATCTTATGCATTGTGATATTTTACTCATTTATATACTCATTTAGTGTATGATTGTTTTCCTGAGAATTTCTTGTTTAGTGAATTGTGTCAGTATGCCATTTTTATAGCATGTTTATATATCTAAAGTTATCAATATTACGTATATTTTATTTACAGTGTTATTTTTCTGTCTGATTTAAGATGATCCTAATAAAGCAAGAATATATATAACTTGCCTCTGATTATGTCTCTGGAATCACATTGTACATTCATCCAGATCACTTTAAATAAATATGTCAAAATAAATAAATAATATGCACAAAAACAAATCTAAGCAAAATTGATTATTTAGATTTTAGGATCACATACCAAATAACTAAATCTTAAAACACAAACAAAACAAAGGTGGTTTCGTTGCATCAACGTCCAGTTACTTGATCTAGATTTACATCCACTCTTAATGTGAATCACATGTGAACAGACCTGTTGAATGGTTTTGGAGTCTTTGGGAGGACTCTCTCTCAGCGGGACCTTTCCAAACAGTTTCCACCCTGGTGCACTCTGGGCCTCCCTCTGCTTTCTGGTGAACAGACTCCTGCCGAACACATCAGAGCAGAGCATCAGTTAACACTGCACTGACGCTGCACAAAAAAGCACTGCAAGGGCACAATCTACAGTACTTCTGGCTCCTCAGCATTCAGATAAGCCAGATACTATAAGCCAGTGACTGCGGAGCACATGACACCAAAATAATGCCACTACAGCCTGTGAAGTGAGATAAAGCACAAGCTGATTCATAAAAAATTATGCAAACCACGAAGAATGACATTTTGAAAAACGCTTCACTTTAGCAGTCATTGCCAATGCAGAGATCAGATCTAAGACTGAGCTGTAAAAGCATTGTAAAATATGAGGAAATTCATACTTGAGGCTTCCAGTCAGCTCAGAAAACACAATCCTTGACTAAACCTGTTTCCTTTTGAAGTATTACGTGTTCACTAAACAGGTTAATTTCATGAAGAGAAGTGTCTTTGTTTCACACTAATTTACTGAGCGTTTAAAAGCTCTTCTAAGGACATTATTTAGGCAAAATCGTTTTTAAATTGTTTCCCCCACACAAAATTTCAATTTAACAATGTTAAGTGGTTGAAAAAAATCCTCAATCTGGCCATACCCAAATGAAATGCATGGAAAATACAAAAATTCAAAGTATTTTTCCATTTATTTGTCCAAATAAAAATCTATAAACACAACTCAATGCAGATCAATAATATACCCAAGTTTAAAAGCCGCCCTAAGAACATTTTTGGGGGCAAAATAGTCTTATTTAGATGTTTTAAAAAAGTTTCCCACACACAAAGTATCAATTCAACAATGTTAGATAATTAAAAAAAAAAAACTCAATCTGTCCTTTTGGCCATACCCATGAGGAATAAATGGGAAATACTAAAATTCAAAGTATTTAAAAAAAATATATTCAAATAATAATCTAAAAATAATACAAAATGCCGATCAATAATGCACCCAAGTTTAAAAGCCACCCTAAGAGCATTTTTTTTGGGCAAAATGTTTGTATTTACATCTTTAAAAAAAAGTTTCCAACACTTAAAGTGACAATTCAATGTTAAGTGGTTGAAAAAAATCCTTACTCTGTCCCTTTGTTGGCCATACCCATAAGAAATTATTGGAAAATACCACAATTCAAAGCATTTTCCCCCCCTAATTTTTTATATGCTGATCAATAATATACCTAACTGAAGGTCTGAGCCTATACATCATGCTCATTGTGTTAAACACTCACACACAAACACACTCACAAACAGTGCCTGTTCCCTACAGTCAAATAGTGGCATTGTCTCCACACTTTTAGGTTTTGGTTGGTCTGAATTGACTGCAGTGATAATGTTGCTGAAGTAAAAGTAATATTACATATAACATAAAAAATAAGCATATTTTTACACAAGCATCCAACTGAAAAAATGGACAAAATCATTTTCTTGTTTTTTTTAATAGTTTCTTTTTTGATCAAAATGATCCATAACTTGGCTACTTTTTATGTTTGCCACTTGAGTAAAAAAGAAAAGAGGACTTGATTCAACTCCATGATTTGTCCAATGTGAAATAGGCAATGTGTAATAGGCAATGCTAAACTAAAAAAAAAAT
>CAIGQZ010004081.1:6032764-6061971 GCA_903798205.1 Danio tinwini
CAGACAGACAGACAGACAGACAGACAGACAGACAGACAGACAGACAGTTGTGCGATCAGATCCTGTTATCGTCTTGAGGTGGAGCTGTTTTCTATATCAGTAATCTCTAACTCGAGCGCACTCACTTCTGTCGTATCCTGAACTGAATCCTCCCGCTCTCTGTCTCTCTGTGTGGCACAGCGCACAAAATTAAAATAATTGTTTTCAGCAAAGAGAGTGCGGCTCTGTTGTTCCTTTACGGATTACTCAGAAGCATCACGATGCCACTTTATAGGAATAAGACACAGAGAGCTTTTGGAGAAGAACTTCAGGGGGAAACAGAGAAGCCGATGACGCGAGGAGATACTTGAATATGATACATTTGACTGAAAAGCCCCATGGAGAGCGATGGTGCTGAAAGGAACAGCTCCGGCGTGGGTGTGCGCGTGCTCACCGGCTGCGCTCTTTGCGCGCTCATCCTCTCCACACTGCTGGGCAACACGCTCGTGTGCGCCGCCGTCATCAAATTCAGACATCTCCGATCCAAAGTCACCAATTTTTTCGTCATATCCCTGGCAGTGTCGGATCTGTTCGTGGCTGTTCTGGTCATGCCGTGGAAGGCTGTCTCCGAGGTGGCCGGCTGCTGGCTCTTCGGCAGTTTCTGCGACACTTGGATAGCTTTTGACATCATGTGTTCGACGGCGTCAATCCTCAACCTGTGCATCATCAGTTTAGACAGATACTGGGCCATCTCAAGCCCCTTCCGTTACGAGCGTAAAATGACCCAGAGGATGGCTTTTATAATGATCGGCATGGCGTGGACACTTTCCGTCCTGATCTCTTTCATTCCGGTCAGACTGAACTGGCACAGAGCTGTGGATCACAACCTCACCGTCCCATCCGAGGACTGCACCGCCACTTTAAACAGGACGTATGCCATCGCGTCTTCGCTCATAAGCTTTTACATTCCTGTTATAATCATGATAGGAACGTATACGCGCATCTACCGGATCGCGCAAACGCAGATCAGGAGGATCTCCACTTTGGAGCGCGCGGCCGGACACGCGCAGAGCCAGCAGGACTGCGCGAGCGAGCAGTCGCTGAAGAGCACGTTTAAGAAAGAAACGAAGGTGTTAAAAACGCTTTCCATCATCATGGGGGTGTTTGTGTTTTGCTGGCTGCCCTTTTTCGTCCTCAACTGCATCGTGCCGTTCTGCGACCTGGGCACTCTTGGAGACTCTCCGTGCGTGAGCAGCACCACTTTCAACATCTTCGTGTGGTTCGGATGGGCCAACTCATCGCTCAACCCGGTAATCTACGCGTTCAACGCGGATTTCCGCAAAGCCTTCACCACCATTCTGGGCTGCAACCGTCTGTGCGCGTCTTCCGCGGTGGAGACTGTGAACTTCACCAACGAGCTCGTGTCATATCATCACGACACTACTCTGATGCACAAGGACGCGCAGGGAGTTTCCAGTCAGCGTCTAGATTTGGTCCCGGGACATGGCGATCCGGTGGACGTCCCTTTCGATAAGGTGTCGGTCGTGTCCGATTCGTCTCGTGTCCAAAGAAGCGCGCTGCTGCAGCAGGACGCAGAGATGGAGATCTGCCTGGACATGACGCCCTTCACCTCTGCAGGGCTCAGCGACTGCTGTGCGATTCCGGGACAGATTGAGGAGTGTTGAGGAGTCTGACCTCATTTTATTCCACACGAACCTATTTATAACATCAGATTAATCACACTGAAAAAAAATCATTGGGTTTACTACATTTGTTTTAAAATTAAGTGGTTGCAAACAATTTATATAGGCAGAATTTAAACAAAGATTAATATTTTTTTTACTTTTTTATTGAGATGTAATAAATAATATGACAATATAACATCACAGTCATATTACATCTTTGTTTTCAATTTAGAGGAAAAAACAATAATAGAAAACATTCATTCATTCATTTTCTTGTCGGCTTAGTCCCTTTATTAATCTGGGGTCGCCACAGCGGAATGAACCGCCAACTTTTTTATGCAGCGGATGCTCTTCCAGCCACAACCCATGTCTGGGAAACATCCACACACTCATTCACAATCATACACTACGGACAATTTAGCCTACCCAATTCACCTGTACCGCATGTCTTTGGACTGTGGGGGAAACCGGAGCACCTGGAGGAAACCCACACGAACGCAGGGAGAACATGCAAACTCCACACAGAAACGCCAACTGACTCAGCCCAGCCGAGGTTCAAACCTGCGACCCAGCGACGTTCTTGCTGTGAGGCGACAGCACTGTCTACTGCGCCACTGCGTCGCCCATTAATAGAAAACATATAAAGCAAAAAAAAAAAAAAAAAAAAAAAGGAAAGGAAAGGGGGGGGGGGGGGGGGGCAGGTTGTTTAAATTAGTACAGATTATTCTAGATAAAACAATAGGAAGAAATTGTTGAAAATACAAATCATCTCTAAAATGCATGCACCAGAACATCAATATGACAATGGTTTGTTTAAATAAAATTCTCAAAATAGGGGGAATATGTATTTATGCTACGTCAACGTAAACAAAGAAAGTTGAACATTACTAAAAGTACTTTGTTTAAATTGTTTACAACCACTAACCTTAAAATAACTGAGTAAATCCAATGAATTATTTTTCAGTGTATATAGGTCTAACTTATTTCTTGATTTGCATATGACACTAACATAATTGTGGAGAGCTTAAAAACAAACTAAACTTAGTGTGATGGATATACACAAATCAAACAGGTAAGATTTCCACACTCCAAAGGTGTTGGCATATAGTGAATTATTTCCATTCGCATCTGCTTGTTTTCATTCACATGATCATGTTTTCAAATTGCAATCATTCAAATCGTTCAGAATAACAATAGATGTTCAATCTGCTTTTAAATTATGCAGTTAAAACTCTAAACATTAAAACATACGTAGCCATGAAACAGGCAATATTCAATTAACTGAACGTGTATTTAAGGTCTGATTGTTTTTGGTGGCATAATAATAGAAAGGTTTTATTTAGCACAGAATTAGTTTGTTCATACTGTGCTCTTTTATGTATGAAAAAATGATCACCTCAAATATAATTGATGTAAAAAATGTAATATAATTTGATGGACATTTCATGTGCAGTTCTTAAAATGCTCAAGAATATTGTGTCAAAATGTGAAATTTAGACTGTAGACTAAAATGTTCTTCATTTCAAGTAATCTCATTCATTTTCAAAGCAATAAGAGACTGAAAGCCGGGTGCCAAAAAATGCTAAACTTTAATTGTATAATAAATAAAATGTTTAATGAGTAAACAGTAGCACAGTGGGTAGCACGATTGCCTCACAGCAAGAAGGTCGCTGGTTTGAGTATCGACTGGGTCTGTTGGCATTTCTATGTGGTTTGCATGTTCTCATCGTGATCGTGTGAGTTTCCTCCGGGTGCTCCGGTTTCCCCCACAGGCCAAAGACATGTGGTATAGGTAAATTGGGTAAGCTAAATTGTCCGTAGTGTATGTGTGTGAGCTGGAAGCTGAAAGAGCATTCCGCATGCTGGATAAGTTGGCGGTTCATTCCGCTGTGGCGACCCCAGATTAATAAAGGAACTAAGCCGAAAAGAAATGAATGAATGAGTGAACTAACAGTGATGCTTTGAGAATGATCTACTATTTGTATGAGAATGTGAAATGCTTCAATGGAGAAAAGGACATATGATTTAGTCAGTTTGTGTTTTAAATATTAAAATAAATATTTCATTATTAGCCTAATTACTTTTTTTACTTATTTATTTACTCATTTTCTAATTTACTTTTTTAAAATTTGATTTGAATTGATCATTGTGCAATACTGTAAAGCGCACAACTGAGAAAGGCAAAAACATGTCACTTTATATTTGATCTGTTTCTTATATAACGTGCACAGCTGCTGTTCAAGATGCTCACAATTTATTCTGAAGTATTCTTAAATATGCTATTGATTCCTTTAATATGCACAAAAGAACTGTCTCATTGCATGCTGACCAGAAAAACAATTTAATAGAAATGTCAAACTCAGTTCTTGTTTGAGATACGACACCAAAACGAGTGAATTAGAGGACTGTTTGACCTCAGCAGACATTATTGTTTTTTTTATTTTCTTTTTTATTATACACTGCACTGTCGTTCAAACACAACCACTATAAAAATGAAGCTCTCATCAGAAAATACAATACTCACTGGCCACTTTATTAGGTACGCCTTACTACTGTAGTGTCAGGTTAGACCCACTTTTGCCTTCAGAACTGCCTTAACCTTTCGTGGCATAGATTCAACAGAGTACTGGAAATATTCCTCAAAGAGATTGGTCCATATTGACATGATAGCATCAGTTGCTGCAGATTTGTCTGCTGCACATCCATGATGCGAATACCCAAAGGTGCTCTATTGGATTGAGCTCTGGTGACTGTGGAGGCCATTTGATTACAGTGAACTCATTGTCATGTTCAAGAAACCAGTCTGAGATGATTCACACTTTATGTCATGGTGCGTTATTCTGCTGGAAGTAGCCATCAGAAGATGAGTGCACTATGGTCATAAAGGCATGGACATGGTCAGCAACAATACGCAGGTAGGATGTGGTGTTGATACAATGCTCAATTGGTACTAATGAGCGCAAAGTGTGCCAAGAAAATATACCCCACACTATTACACCACCACCAGCAGCCTGAACCATTTATACAAGGCATGAATCCATGCTTTCATGTAGTTAACGCCAAATTCTGATGCTAGCAGCAGAAATCAAGACTTATCAGACCAGGCAACGTTTATCCAATCTTCTATAGTCCAATTTTGGTGAGCCTGTGTGAATTGTAGCCTCAGCTTCCTGTTCTTAGCTGACAGGAGTGGCTTCCGGTGTGGTCTTCTGCTGTTGTAGCCCATCTGTCACAAGGTTGGACTTGTTGTGCATTCAGAGATGCTCTTCTGCACACGAGTGGTTATTTGAGTTACTGTTGTCTTTCTATCAGCTGGAACCAGTCTGGCCATTCTCCTCTAAGCTCTGGCATCAACAAGGCATTTGAGCCCACAGAACTGTCTCTCACTGGACATTTTCTCTTTTTTGGATCATTCTCTGTAAACACTAGAGATGGTTGTGCGTGAAACTCCCAGTAGATCAGCAGTTTCTGAAATACTCAGACCAGCCCGTCTGGCAGCAACAACCATGCCACGTTCAAAGTCACTTAAATCACCTTTCTTCCCCATTCTGATGCTCGCTTTGAACTGCAGCAGATCGTCTTGACCATGTCTACATGCCTAAATGCATTGAGTTGCTGCCATGTGATTGGCTGATTAGAAATTTTGCGTTAACAAGCAGTTGGACCTAATAAAGGGGCCAGTGAGTGTCTACTGTATTAACAAACAAAACACAAGGGGAAAAAGTCTTTGTTGTGTTTAGATGCAAATTTGAAGTGTCTTGTTAAAGATAACTGCTCATTTAATTACCACAGCTATTAAGAGATGAAGTATGCTGTAATAGGTGCCACTTGGGAGCAAAAAAAATGAGATAAAGGAAATTTCAAGCTACTAATCAATGGCAACACACTCACATACTCTCTCCAAGTCATTTCCGTAGAAACTTTGAGGGCACAATGCTCTGTGTTAACTCTTGAACTTGGACAAATAGCTATTAGTTCAGCAAATTATTCAAGGTAGGGCTGTGTCTTTCTCAAGGTAATGACTGTGTGTGACGAGGAAGGGTTTAGGAGCGAGCACAAAGAGAAACAAAAAAGCTGGAACAAAAGTAATTGCCTGCTAAATTTACCTTCACATGGTATAAGCGAGTTTTGCTGAAGGTGCGCTTTGCTCATCCTTACAGTAATCCTTCAGAGTACCAGTAAACACACTGTGACCATTAAATGTCCTATTTATACCTAAAAGTTAACAGCTATTATTGCTTTCTGAGAGTCTAATAAGATAGCATGATGAAAGGGTTTTCAAACAGCACAATATTAATGCAATACATGATTTACAGAGGTGGTTCATTCCGCTGTGGTGATTAGATTAATAAGTGGACTAAGCTGAAAAGAAAATGAATAAATGAATGATTCACAGACACCCATTAAAATATTAATTTAGTGCAACCATGTTTATATGCCACAAAATATTTAAATATTGATATATATATATATATCATTCATTCATTTTTTTTTCAGCTTAGTCCCTTTATAAATCTGGGGTTGTCACAGCGGAATGAACCGCCAACTTATCCACTCATTCACACACATACACTACGGACAATTTAGCTTACCCAATTCACCTATACCACATGTCTTTGGACTGTGGGGGAAACCGGAGCACCTGGAGGAAACCCATGCCAATACAGGGAGAACATGCAAACTCAACACAGAAACGCCAACTGACCCAGCTCAAACCAGCGACCTTCTTGCTGTAAGGCGATCGTGCTACCCACTGCGCCACCGTGCAGCCATTCTGTAACCTATCGAAAAAAAATTATAATTTAGGTGGTGGCTAAGAGTTTTGGTTTAGCAGTTTTACATTTTTTCACAAATATATTTTTTATTTTCATTTATTCATTCATTTTCTTGTCGGCTTAGTCCCGCCACAACCCATCTCTGGGAAAATATTTTTTTTATTTTAGTTAAGCTAAAAAAAATAAATTGTTCTCCAGAATAAAAATAAACTACTCTGAAATACTCTGAAAGATTTCCTTGCTCTGTTGAAAATCACTTGTGAAATATTTGAAATATATAATACAAACTTTACAGGAGGGCTAATAGTTTTGTCTTCAGTTGTTTATAAGTAAAAAAAAAATTGAACAAAATCGCTTCAACATTTTCTTGAATAAGTAGAATTTTGTAAATTTGATTAACACATCATGAACAAGTGATTTTATAAAAATATATAAAAAAAAATGAAAGAAAAGCAAACTCACATTTCTGCTGCACAACCGACCTCAGAGACCCCATTTTGAAAATAAATATATTTTTATCCATTTCTCAGTGAATATACGCAATATATTGTGGTGCATTTGAACAAATCAGATTTATTAAACCGATATATTTATTAAGATAATATTTGTCACCAAACATATTTAGAAATTGAAAGATAATACAGTTAAATTCAAGCTAAATATTGAAAACTAAATAAAAACTGACACATTTTTAAAGGTTTTCAATTTTTCTGCTTCTCTTGTTTTTTTTTTTCTCTTTTTAAAATTTGTATTTAATATTTTTCTATAACATATAAATTTGGCTGTACTAGTTTTTGGATTGTTATTGTAAGTTATTTTGTTAGATAAGCTCCAGATTTGGATTCAGCATTAACTAATCTAATGTATACACTTAAAAAAAATATATATATTTTTTGCTTCTTCAAACTACTTATTTAAAATGAGCTGAAACAACCCAATTCTTGGGATTTCATTGGGACAACTTAATTTCTTTATGTTCAATCCACATAAACTTGTTAAAAGTGTTAAGTTAACTCAATCGATTTGTGTTGGCGCAACATGAATTGTGTGGAATCCTGCATTTTTACAGTGTATGCACAAATATAATATTGTAAAGCTTCCTATTAAAAATATGAATTTAAAAAATAGAATTGTGAGGAGTGTACTTATATATTCTGAGCACTGTATATATACAGTTGAAGTCAGAATTATTAGCCCCCCTTTGAATTTTTTTTTCTTTTTAAAATATTTTTCAAATGATGTTTAACAGAGCAAGGAAATTTTCACAGTATGTCTGATAGTATTTTTTCTATCTGAAAAAGTCTTATTTGTTTTATTTTGACTAGAATAAAAGCAGTTTTAAATTTTTTAAGAACCATTTTAAGGTCAAAATTATTAGCCTCTTTAAGCAAAATTTTTTTTGCGATTGTCTACAGAAGAAACATCCATCTTTATACAATAACTTTCCTAATTACCCTAACCTGCCTAGTTAACCTAATTAACCTAGTTAAGCCTTTAAGTGTCACTTTAAGCTGTATAGAAGTATCTTAAAAAATATCTAGTCAAATATTATTTACTGTCATCATGGCAAAGATAAAATACATCATTTATTAGAGATGAGTTATTAAAACTATCATGTTTAGAAATGTATTGAAAAAATCTTCTCTCCATTAAACAGAAATTGGGGAAAAATAAACAAGGGGCTAATAATTCAGGGGGGCTAATAATTCTGAATTCAACTGTGTATATATTTATATAAACTTATAGAACTTTTGGATGATGTCAGAGAGGGACATCATCTTGATGTCAGAGAGGGACATTCTTTATCAAAAATGGCTTTTTGATCCAGTTACACTTGAAGATATCTAACAAATAGCATTTTTAAAAGCCCAATGTTTTTTTGAACACTTAAAAGGGGGGAAAACAATGGCATAATCCTTTTGAATACAACACAGCCGACTCTTGAACATGTCAAGAAAACAAATCTTATCAAATTACATTTTGTTTTCATTTAAAGATTCATTCATTTTTTTTTTGGCTTACTCTCTATTTCAGAAGGTCGCCACAGCAGAACGAACCACCAACTATTCTGCCATATATGTTACACAGCGAATACCCTTTCAGCCACAACCCAGTATTGGGAAACACCCATACACACTCATTCACACTTTATGGCTCGTTTTCACTGACTGGTATGGTATGGGTCGGTACACTTTTATTTCCGTTTCCACTGTCAAAAGGCGTACCGAACTGAAGTGTACCGTGCCACTTTTTCGGCACCCTTTCGAAGGGGTACCAAATAAGGGCCCCAAAGGCGGAGCTAAACGCGCAGCTGAACGCTATTGGTTTACAGAGATACGTCATGAGCTCACGCAACAAGCCAGAATGAAAACAAAGGAGCCGCCATGTTACACAGTCGAGAGATTATATATCCATATAATAACATATAATAACGAGCCCTGTTCGATCTGGACATTGAACATTGTCGTCGTCTTGATGAACAGCCCCAAAGCCAAAAAGAAAGGCTGATTTTACTCTGTGCCCTGTAGATTTTTACGAGCCAGTCTGAAGCGCAAGCGTTTTTTTGCTTGCGCTCGTCGCGTTTCTTTATTTGAAATAACAAACTTCTTGAGCTGATGATCATAACGTGCGCTTGATTATTGACGTGCTTTTGAAACCTGATCCTGTCAGAAACTGACAAACGCGAGAGTGACGCGCCAAAAAACTAAAGGAGAAGCCGGAAAAAAGGAGCACATTATTATTTCAGCAAACGTGAACAAACTGCCATGTTTAACTATTATTATTATCACCTTTTGGACTATTATGAACTCAAAATGATGGAATTACTTTCTAACAAGAGGCTACACGTGCTGCTGAAGATTACAGACGAATTTAATCATGAGAGTTTTGCACTGACTGGGCTCTATTTCCTGCTGTTTTGAACCTAAATAAGGACTAAATGTAAGCTGTGTGTAGTTTATCTGTAAGTGGTAACATATCGGAGACTGTAAGAGTCTGTATGTGTTCATATATGTTGCATTGATTTATTTATTTTATATAATTGCAGACATTACAGTAGGCTATTTCACACTGTCATTGATCTGCAGTTATAATCAACTCATGTTCATAGTAAAGTTAGTAACAAACATTTATACACAAGTATTTATGTGTGTAAAGCATCTGTTTTGTGAGAAGTGCTTCTCATATGATATGTTAGCGACCGTACAGCTTTACTTTAGATATTTTCTCGAGCGAAAATGATGTTGACTGAAACTTTCTGTCGTACACCGCGCCCACCAAGAGTACTATTGGTACCCTTTTAGCAGTGGAAACGCAAGCCTGATAAAGGTGACCCATACCGACCCGTACTGTACCAGTCAGTGGAAACGAGCCATTAGCGCATGTCTTTGGACTGTGGGGGAAACCCACGCCAGCACGGGGAGAACATGCGAACTCCACACAGAAATGCCAACTGACCCAGCCGAGACTCCAGCAACCTTTATTTAAAGATGTAATAGCAAAATCAAAGAAGTGGTAACACCATTACAGTTTGACCCTTTATTTTTACAAAAGTTATTTGAAAGTGTATTCAAACCTGCTTTTCTATAACAACACTTGAGAAAATTGAATTTGACGTCAACATGGAAAATGGCACAGCTTGTCCTCGATGGCCATCTATGCACTTTGATTTTTGCTGAATTTAGGGCAGCAAAATTGCACCTTCACACACACACACACACACACACACACACACACACACACACACACACACACACACACACACACACACACACACACACACACACACACACACACCCTAATATATCAAATCTGTTTTGATGTGCACTTCAAGCTGTCTGAAGTGATTTTCAGTAAGCCAAACCTGCTACAAAACTTATTTCATGTGTCAACACACACAGCTTTAAAAAGCTGCTTTTGTCGGCTTCTGTCCATATGGCAGGAAAAATCGTCTCTCTCCCCCTCGGCTTGAAAGCCTCTGTGGTTGACTGAAAATGTTGAGCTGAAATGATGTGAAAAGCAAAGACAGAAATCGAAAGGAAGACATGTTTCAGTCGCTCAACGTGTGTGAAACAATGACAAAAACAAACCTGTTTTGATCCAAGGAAACATTAATGAAAGTCTTTTACCGCTTACTGATCCCATCCCAACATCTACACAAACACAAACAATGCTATTATTACTGATTTCTTTTGTTCTGTTTCCCGCCATCATTAGTTTTCACCAGCATTACCAGCATTCACTGAAAGAAACCGTTGATGTGTGACCATTTCAGTAATACTATCATTGTGTGTGTGTGTGTGTGTGTGTGTGTGTGTGTGTGTGTGTTCCATTTAGTTTATTGATTCACTGTGTATTTAATCTCCCTGTTCTGTTCAGTGCACTGCTAGTTTTTGTTTGTGTGTTGTTATTTTATGTCTTTACTCTTGACCTGTCTGGATAACCGTTTCCTGCTTGAATTATTAAACCATTTATTAATCTTATGCCTGCTTGTGCACTTTATCATGACAAACAGAAAATAGTCCCTTTTATAGCTAAAATACAGGTAAAACTCATAGCAGAATAATTCAATTTAGTAATCTGAAGTAAAATAATATTAATAGGCCAATTATAAATAGGAATTAGGATTACTGTAATATTGAAATATTTAAACTGCACTACCATGAACATGTGTATACATGTGTATTTTCACTACTGTTAAAAAATAAAATAAATCAGTAACAAATGTTTGTTGTTAGGTAATGTGTTTTCCATTAACTTGTGTTAAGTAATAGGGCCTTATGAATGGCAATTCATTCCGCTGTGGCGACCCCAGATTAATAAAGGGGCTAAACTGAAAAGAAAACAAATAAATAAATGAGGGCCTTATAGACCTTTTTCACAAGACAGTTATGATGTGTTGGCTCACTGAAAGTATGTTCCCAGGGCTACAATCTTTGAGAACTGACAAATATATATCCTGGACTACATTGTCTTGCAGTTGTTGTTTTCACAAATTCACTAGAGGGCGCTGTGTATATTCTTGACAATCTCTAATAGGTTACTAGGGCACGTTTTCTCACACTTGTCATTTCTCGTAAATTTACCTGAGGCATTACTGAAATATTATTGTCTTTATCGTGCGTGTCCATAAGAGAAGACACAAACTATATCAGCTTGATATCGACTGACCCAAACGCTCCCCTTCCCTAAACCCAGAGCCATAGAGAAAGAGAGATGCAACAACAGAAGTCCAAAATGTCACGTGATTCATGTAGACTCAATGTAATATAATGTAATGTGTATTTATATAGCGCATTTATTGTGTATGGCCACACACACAAAGCGCTTCACAATCATAGGAGGGTTTGTCTCTCTGCACCACCACCAGTGTGCAGCATCCACTTGGATGATGCGACGGCAGCCACAGGACAACGGCGCCAGTGTGCTCACCACACACCAGCTACTGGTGGGGTGGAGAGACAGTGATAGAGCCAATTTGGTGGATGCGGATGATTGGGAGGCCATGATCGTAAGGGCCGATTGAGGGACTTTGGCCAGGACACCGGGGTTACACCCCTACTCTTTATGAAAAGTGCCATGGGATTTTTAATGACCACAGAGAGTCAGGACCTCGGTTTAACGTTTCATCCGAAAGACGGCGCCCACTGACAGTATAGTGTCCTCTTCACTTTTACTGGGGCATTATGACTCACACAGACTGCAGGTTGGGCGCCCCCTGCTGGCCTCACTAACACCACTTCCAACAGCAACCTAGTTTTTCCCATGTGGTCTCCCATCCAAGTACTGACCAGGCTCAGCCCTGCTTAGCTTCAGTGAGTAACCGGCCTTGGGCTGCAGGGTGATTTGGCTGCAACTCAAATAATTGCACAAAGTGCTTTGCGGTTAATTCAAATAATGTCAGATAACATTAAAACATACACAATCTTATTTTTAGAAACTTTGTACCTTTCAAAAGTGCATAATCAGCTGTCCTCAGCAGTAACTGTATGTGCTAAGTTCTGGGAACTATTGAGTGGCCATGAGCCGCCATTGCTGTTGGAAAAAAAACGTTCCGTTGTAGTCAATGGAGGTGTCGAAACTCTCTCTCTCTCTATGGCTCTGTCTAAACCCAAACAATTGTGTTTTCAAAAGCAAACAATAAGAGAAAAGCTGCGTGCTTTCACCAAGACCTCATGTGATTTTTGGGTTTTGTTTTACCTGGTTTGTGGAATCGGGCTTCGCCGTACCCAAACCCGGTCCCACTACTTCTCCTAAGTCTACCGCCGTACATGGCAAGCTACCGAGCAAACCAGTCATGCTGGAAAAGCTGTTTATACAGAGGTAAGCAGTCAGCAGTACCGGCTCGTAGCATTTGTTATTTAAGTTTTGTTTTATCTGGTTTGTGAAATCGTCCTTCGCCATACTCAAAACCCAGTCCCTCTCCACCTCCCAAATCTACCGCCGTATGTGACGAGTTACCAAGCAAACCAGTCATGCTGGCAAAGGGACGGTATATAATACAGAGGTAAGCAGTCAGTGGTACTGGCTCGTAGCATTTGTTAATTGGGTTTTGTTTTATCTGGTTTGTGGAATCGTCCTTCGCCGTACTCAAAACCCACTCTCGCTCCTCCTCCTAATTCTACCGCCATACATAGCGAGCTACCAAGCAAACCAGTCATGCTGAAAAAGCTGTTTATGCAGAGGTAAGCAGTCAGCAGTACCGGCTCGTAGCATTTGTTTTTTGGGTTTCGTTTTATCTGGTTTGTGGAATTGTCCTTCGCCG
Organism: Danio tinwini; assembly: GCA_903798205.1. Classification (NCBI taxonomy): domain Eukaryota; kingdom Metazoa; phylum Chordata; class Actinopteri; order Cypriniformes; family Danionidae; genus Danio; species Danio tinwini. The sequence continues at coordinate 6,045,967 of CAIGQZ010004081.1, forward strand.
TACTCAAAACCTTGGTCCACCTCCCAAGTCTACCGCCGTATGTATGGAGCTACTGAGCAAATCAGTCATGCTGGAAAAGCCGTCCATACAGAGCTAAGCAGTCAGCAGTACCGGCCCTAAGCATTTGTTTACACATAAAATGCAGCCATATAAACCCGCAAGTACATATTTGTCGGTTCTCAAAAATGCACACCAGGACACAGTTTCTCAATGAACCTGTGTTGGTTTTAAAATTACCCAACTATGACAACTTCTGTTGCTGAGAAACCCAGAAATGTGAAAATGCTCTATTGTTATCATTTAAATTAATTGTGGATTCTAAGAGTAATATAATTATGTCAGATCAACTTGTACCTAAAAATCTGTGTGACTATATCTTTTTGAAGGAAGACTGTAAAATGCACAAACAGGTTCTGTTAACCATAAACCACTTTTAAATGTGGTTCATTGTTTGTGGCAGAATTTGAGCCAACTGAATGGGAAGACTTTTTCCATGCACACGGTCTGTAATGGACTTGGAAATACATCATCATCCTGAATATGTGGGCAAAATTGGATTTGAAAGATATTTCTTGGCTTTGATGCATCTGTGGTTTACAGGCACTTAATTCTTAGGCTACCCAGCATCCTCAAAGTTATTATTTTACAGAATAAACAATCTATAGCCTACCAGAATATACAAGGTTATTAAGCCTCCATAACACTGCAGCTCTTTGCCAAATGAAGAGAAGCTCGGGGAATCTCGGCAGCAGAGACAGTCATATTATTCCATCCAGAATCAACGAGATACATCATAGGAAAGGAAATGGAAAATGATGCACTATGCAGACATTCACAGTACTGTTATTCAGAATGTAGCAGCTAAGCTGATTTATTTCATCATAAGAATCTTAAAAAAATGAAAGGTACTTTATTGTAATCTAGGCAAAGTTATTTTCGTAAACAAGAACTGAAACTAAGACTACAACTACTGGTCATAATACATTTTCAATAACTTAAATAAAATGATTTAAAAATAATAATGAAATAAAACTGAAGGAATTTAACAAAGTCACTGAAAAAAACCCAGCTGAAATAAAATAATAAAATTATAATTAACAAAATTCTGTGGAGGAAAATCTGTTTCTATGCTGTTTAGGGAAATAACAGTAGATGGAGCTTTTATAGACAAACACATCAGTCAAGTAAAGTATACAAAAAATCTATAAAATGCAACTAACTTTTTTTAATTTGCAAGAAAATGAAAACTAGAAAGTTTGTCTTCATTTTTCATCATTTTTACTTTTATTCATTGCATTTGTATGGTTTTAGATTCAGTGTTAAAATTTAATAACAAGCAATTGTTTTATTTGTATATACTAAGAGGTTTGTACAAGAGTTAACGTAAGCTGAGCAAACATTAAACGTTGCTTTGGTCGACACTGGACAGGTTCTGTTAACTCTCTTAAAGGTGCTGTATGTAAGTTTTTGACTCTTCAAAATCATAAAAAGACCATAATATGTTAGACCATAATATAATAGAACGTTTTGCTAACAAAAAATAAAGTATTGAGCAAAAATAAAAAATAAATGCAAATCTCCAGAAATCGCAAAGCGAAAATTTAGTTTTGGGAAATAATTATTATATATTTGCCTCCACCTGGAGACACAGTATTACGAGTTGGTCTTGCAGCCCAGTAGGTCTGGGCCTGCTGTAAACACCCAAGTTCCCTTGACTCCCCCTTGTTGTCAAATCAAAATGAGCATTGGAATTGACTGGATGGGTTTTGTAAAGGCAATGCTATAAAAATGTTTTGCAAATATTTAATACATATAATTATCACGTATAATTATTTTAGTTTTTGTGCACTGCTTGATTTTTATTTGCAGTTCTTTTTTTTTGTTTGCAAATTTCATTTTTATTTCTCAAAACTTAATTTTCCCTTTGCAGTTCTTTATTTTAGTTAGCAAATTTATTTCCCAAAACCTAATTTTCGCTTTGCAATTTCTGGAGATTTACATTTATTTATTTTTGCTCAATACTTTATTTTTTGTTAGCAAAACTTTCTATTATTTTGCAAGTATATATGGCCCTAAATTAAATCCATAAAAAACTGCATATTTCATTCATTCAGTCAGAAAGGCTCTCAAAGCATGCGTCCGTGACTGAAATGCGACCTCTAGTGGACAGTAGCAGACTCCTAAATGAGACGCAGATTCAGAGTTCAACATGAGGTGGTTATTAATTAGCAAATAATATAAATATTATGAACATAAACATTAGGTGAGCAGGTTACATTGTTACCCGTGTCCTAACAACACTCTACATGACTAGATTTACAGTAATATGTAGTTTGGCTGTTTAAAGGCAGCCATTCAGAAGCACAGAATAGTGCAATTACTGCACCTTTCATTACAAATACACACAGAAAAAAAAAGAAAAAAGGTGGAAAATATTATAGAATATAGTATAAAATACAGAATATAATATGGTTAAGACTGCTATCTTAAATCCTTTCTTAAAATAAGACCCTTGTCTGTTCGTATTGAATTTAAAATATTGCTTCTTACCTATAAAGCCTTAAATAATCTAGCTCCTGTTTATCTAACCAACCTCTTGTCTCGCTACAATCCAACCCGCTCTTTAAGATCTCAAAACTCAGGGCTTCTTGTAGTACCTAGAATAGCTAAATCGAGTAAAGGATGTCGAGCCTTCTCATATATGGCCCCTAAACTCTGGAATAGCCTTCCTGATAATGTCCGAGGCTCAGACACACTCTCACTCTTCAAAACTAGATTAAAGACCTATCTTTTTAGCAAAGCATACACTCAGTGCATTACATAGCGGTATGACGCATGATGTGCCCCACACACGATTTTGCTTCTTGTTTATATACACTATGAACAGCAGCTACGCTAATTATTCTCCTTATTCTGTATTTCCACCTGGGGGTACTCATCTCGAGGCCTTCAGACTATGCAGTGCCACTGATGCGATCCAAGACCAGCGACGAGACGATCCCAAGGCTCCCGGACCAGGCCGTATCCTGAGCTGCTGCTGTGGTGGTCATGATGGAGAGCATAAGACTGATTCCTCTGATGCTCCAAGGACAGACGTGTCTTCGTGGAGGTCCAGCTACTGCGCCTAGACTGCAGCTCTGCACAAGACGTTTGGCCATAGGAGAAATGGTCGTGCCCAACTGAGCCTGGTTTCTCTCGAGGTTTTTTAAATTCTTCACTTTCGCCAATTGGTGAAGTTTTTTCCTCGCCGCTGTCGCCACTGGCTTGCATGGTTCGGGATCTGTAGAGCTGCGCATCGATGGAATTGCTCCTCAGTGTTTGGACTCTCAGTAGTGATTATTAAACCACATTGAACTGAGCTAAACTAAACTGAACTTAAACACTGAAAACTGAACTGACACTTTTCAATTCACTATAAACTTCCATGTGAAGCTGCTTTGACACAATCTACATTGTATAAGCGCTATACAAATAAAGATGAATTGAATTGAATTGAATTGTCCAAAATGCCCATTGTTTAAACATGCACTGAAATGTGACAATGAGCTGCAGTTTTCAACACCTGTGCATGTTTTCTGACCCACGTGTGACTTATTTACCCGAAACGTGTCATCTCCCTGAATAAATGTCAGACGATATGCAAATGAAAGGTTAAATCAAAGGTCAGCTCAGTGGATGATATGTGTTGTATATGAAAGGTTTCAACTGTTTACAACAGTTATTGGAAATGAATCCAGCAAAGCACAGAGGATATGTTTAAAATTCATTCCCACACTACACTATAAGGCGGCTTTTTAAAAAACATGTCACTTCATCCCCTCAAAGGTCAAGAAGAACTGAAGCTGTACGCACCTTCACAAAGAGTAATAAGGTGAATCTCAAGAACAGCTCCAAGTCGTATGTATAAATTAGATGCTCAAGAAGTCGTCAACATGTTTTTATGTTACTTTGACTTATTTTAGTATACTGACTATCCGTAAATTAAAAGTTCTCTGTATTTTGTGATTCATGTTTTATTTCTCCCTGTTTATTGCAACCCAGGCTCATTCTGATTATGTACCCCTATATACATTTCTGCAGAGTGCCAAATACGTCCCAGGAGGTACGTTTTTTTGCAGATTTTGTTTTCACAAATCCACGAGAGGCCGCTGTTTACGCTTTTTGAGACATCAAATTTCTCTCGCGAGTGCCATTCACGCCTGCTGTTCTCACGTAAATTCACCAGAGGCTGCTGTCGACTGACTGACCGATCGATCAACTGACCCACCCTCCTCCTTCCCTAAACCCAACCAATAGTATTTTAAAAAGCATAGATTGACCCACCCACTTCCCTAAACCTAACCGACAAATTTAAAAAGCAATCCAGAATTTTTACTAAGTTTTACTGCATTCTCACCCTGTTATTTACTCTTTTTTTTTTTTTTTTTTTTTTTTTTTTCTTTTTTTGTTTTTCCTGCTTTCTGGAGACGTTCTTCACCAGACTTGAACCCTGTTGTCGTGTTCATCTCCTCTCTGCGTCTCAAGTCCACCGACGTACATGGCGAGCCACCTGGACAAACTGGTAAGAGTGGGAAAGCCATCCATATGGAGGTAATCAGTCGGCTGGTAAGCGTGAAAATGTCTGTTGGCATGTCTGTGTGGAGTTTGCATGTTCTCCCCGTGTTGGCATGGGTTTCCTCCGAGTGCTCCAGTTTCCACCACAGTCCAAAGACATGTGCCGTATGTGTGTATGTCCTGGTCCTCCAGATTGGGGGTTGAGTGTTGGGCTGACAACTCACCTCATAAAAACTTGATGTTACGAAACACCAATATGGTGCGGCTAAAAATCAATTTCGATATAAATATCAACTTCGATGGCCCAGGGAGTAAGTAAATATGTCAATACATTTTTTTAAACTGTAAAGTCAAATTTTCAATACCAACTTAAAATGCAATTTCAATGAAATTCACAACTGTAAATAAACAAAAAACACTTGTGAAACACTAAAAACGGAAAATGTTAATTTACAGATAGATAGATTTTTTAATTGATATAGATTTTTTTACAATGTAGTTAATCAGGTTCTCCAGCGGTGTAAAGAAGTACTAAATAAATATAAATAAATAAATCACACTGATGTAAAAGTACCATTACTTGACAAAAAGATGTACTCAACCCAGACCCATTCTGAAAACAAATGGCTATATACATATCAAGAGAGCGCCAAATACATTCCAGGAGCTACATTTTACTGCAGGTGTTGCTTTTGCGAATCCACCAGAGGCCGCTGTGTACGCTGAGCATACCTGCTAACATTTGTCTCAGAAAATCCGGGTGGGGGTGGAGGGGTGCTGGGTTGGCGGGTGAGCAGAGCGACCAGAAGGGGTGCCTGGTCTGTCAGCGATCCGGGGGTGTTACGCCCCATTTACAGGGCAGGGGCGTTAGCTTCAACGCTTCCCATTCACTTTGAATGGGTGACGACAGGCGTTGCCGAACTGCATTGTGGATTGTGGAAAAGTTTCTCAGTTTCGCTTTCTCAACTTTTCAAGTCTCGACGGAAGCGCCAGCCAATTAGATCGCTGTATACAAATACACCAGCTTAGACAGTAGCTGATTGCTGACTAATTTTATTGGCTGACACTGCTATGATGATCGCGTCAGCCCCAACTGCAGACACGCCCTCTGTCAAGCGTTGACTCTGAAGCACCGTGTGAATGGAGTGTTACAGATTGTACCAATCACCTGAGGACTGGGGGAAGGGGTTGAAATTCCGGGAGTTTTCCGGGAGAAATGACAAACCGGGAGGTAGGTCTGATATATGGGAGACTCCCGGGAAAAACGGGAGTGTTGGCAGGTATGCTCATGAGTGCCATTTGCGCCTACAGTTCTCCCGTAAATCCACCCTCACTTCCGTACACCCAACTGACAGTTTTAAACAGCCATTCAGAAAAAGAAAAGCCCTCACCTGATTCTTACCACGATTCAGATTGGATATATTGGAGTTCGTATCAAAAGTTTCTTTCAGATGAAGCAGCTGGGAATACAGGACAACTCACCACAACCCCCCTCTGTAAAATAGCTATTGTTTTCTGAAGACGTTAATCTTACAGCTGTGCTTCTGTGGTCTTTTCTCAAATAGATATTTCCAACATAGGCTCATTCTGAAGCAATATATACATCTTATATATAAATTAAACTGTAAAATGGCTATAAGAAGAACATTTCTGATAAATAATGTCAAGCGTCATGCCTCATTCACAATAGCAGCACAATCATAGGTCTGTGTAGGTATATACAACACGAATACAACCAGCCTCTGAGGGTAAAGTCTAATATTAAATAATTAATTAATATTTTTTACAGTACTGTGACAGTTGGGTTTAGGGTAGGGATGGGGGTGGGCGTTAAATAATACAATTTATTGGGTAATTTAATAGATAGCATTATGTCACATTCCCGGCTCGTTCCTGCTCACCCAATCAGCGTTCTCCTTCACAAACCACTTCCATCCAATCCCGTGACTTCTCACCAGCCTTCTAATGACTTGCACCTGTTCCCCATCACCAAAGGACACTATAAAGACCCACCTTCTCGTCTCAGTGGTCGTCCGGTATTGAAGTCGGATGGTTGTCCTCATCGTCACTCCTTCGTCTTCCCCTCTTCTTCCACGGATGTTCCTTATGAGTCTTCGAGTCCTGATCAAGGGAAGTGATTATTCTTATCTGATGTTTACTAGAAGATCTGCTATCACTTTGATGAACTGTGTGCCTGTATCCTCATCAATGGATGTTCATTACATGCTTTCTGATCCTTCTCACCGATCTAGAAGAATGCATGCACTTGTGCAGTGTTTAGAAGTACAACAGTCTACTAGATGAACTGTGTGTCTGTATACTCACCAGCTAATGTTCCAACGAGCGAACTACATGTGAGATCCATAACATCTGATGTTGACACTTCAGTGCTGTTAAAGACAATCGCTACAGCATTTATATCATCCCTCAGATTCCCCTACTTGTATTAGTGACTTTGTTTTGAATAAAACTGAAAAGATAACCATCTGTCTTACTTCTACCAGCGTGACACATAATTAACACTTGGTACATCTACTGTTTTTACGTTACTGTGACGGTTGGGGTAGAGGTAGACGTTAATAAAATACAATAAATGGGAAATTTAATAAAAAATTATTTTTCACTTCTGGCCGCAACCATATCCGATCTAGCAACAACCGCCTCTGAGCGAGTTGAGAGAGGATCACATGAGCTCTACTGGTGCTCCTATTGGCTGTCGCTTAAGAAAGTCGCTCTTCATTTGCATAAAGTTGAATGATTCTCAACTTAGTCGCACCGCTTGACACGTCTAAACCCACCTTTCCACTGTACACGACATTCGGATACAACTGCCAGAATATGCCCACTTGTGGCAGTCGCACAGAACTTTCAGTTTTGTTGCGCATCATTAGAGAAAAGCTTGCGAATGCAAAAATTTGGGCATTTTTTTTAAAATTATTACTCATTTATGAATAGAAATGTTTTTAAATAAACTTTTTTTCTGATAAAAAACCTCCTATTTCTCATCTCTCACACACGGACCTGCCAGGACAACACTGGAATACATCACATCAGGTCGGTCGGTCGCATTCGGTCTAGTCACAGGAGTTTATATATTTTAACGGATCCGCAACTTGAATCGGATCAGAATTTTCCACATACGGAGATGATCGGAACTCTACACAGCTCCCGGACTACTCTCCATTGGAAATTAATGACTTCCGGTCTGTCGCTTGCAGTGGAAAGGCGGCTTAACTGGTCGCCAACGGTCTCTGTGCTTCATGTGCTTCATGTCCGTTAAAATGAACGATTGCTTGTTGCTTTGCCGCTGAGAGTCGCTCATAGTGTGAATGAGGCTTCAGAAGCATAAAATACAGTCATATGGAAACCTTTTTTCTCATTTTGTGAAACGTTGAAAAGAGTTGTATGATGAATGCTTGAAATTTCCTTTTGTGTTCCAAAGACCAAATCTTTTTTTTTAAAGGAGTGAATAAAAGTCTATAATAGCTTACTTTTTATTTCTATACAGTTGTGATGTGTTTGCCACCTCTAGACTGTGATGCACATTAATCCATATACATTATAAAAACATGTTGTCACAACACAAATTAATTAAGCTAACTTAATCGTTTTAAAAAACTTAAATGAATTAAACATAAAAGAAGTTGTCCCAAAAAAACCTTTAAGAATTGTGTTGTTTCACCTCATTTTAAATAAGTATTTTTGAGTGTAGCATTATGATAATTCATATGCTAATCCGTAAAGCATTTGAGGACAGCAGGAGTGATCCCTCTTCTCATCAGCATGTCAGAAAATTTCATACCTTTATTCGACTCTTAAATTTGCATGTCAACAAGACTCACCCAGAAGCAGTTCACAGGAAGGGGACTCAAGATCCATTGGGAAAGACTGATAACAGTGATGAAACGACACTCACAGATGCTTGCTGATCCCTTGTGGGCCACACGGCAACCCACATCCCAATTAGTTACATCCTCCTTCCCAACAACCCCTGAAAAATTCTGATTATATAAGAGTCGAGAACAATGAAGCCAAACAAGGTGGATAAGGGGAAGTTTTACGGATGAAAACAGCAAAATGGATCTGAGGTTTGGGAAGTGGGATGATGTCTCACAACATACTTTATCATAAACATGCCGCCAAAATTTAAAGGGCACCAATCGTGCAAAAACTAATTTTGGAAGCTGTTTGAACTGAAATGTTATAGCTAAAAATAAATAAATAAATACATGCACCAAACATGCTAATTTATGCTAGCAATGTTAAATATGTTTTAACCATTTTTTTAAGCCACGGTCACACTAAAGTTTGAACGTGAAATTCTGTTGTACGGCATTGTGAAAAGGGGCGGGATTAAACAAAAGTGAGCGATTGCTCCATATTTTCATTTTCTGTACAGAGAAGTCATGTTTTGAAAACATCAGGGTGAAATTAGCGGCTTTGCAACAAGATTTGGCCAGGACTGGAGACCAGTGACGGACATTAAATATCTGTAAAATTGGCAGATATCGACCTAAATTTGAAATACTTTCTTCTCTTTCGGCTCCCAGTGTTTTCCCAGCCAGACGGCCTCGGCTGGAGAAAAACAACTTCTCCCGGATAGCAAGATAAGGAGACGCTCTGAAATTCCTGCTCCCTGTCAAGGACACCTGTTGGACTCTACAGGCTTACACACACACACACACACACACAGCTACAGATAAGACTTTCAATACCGAGCCCTTATCCAACGCCTTCGTGTGCTTTCACCCACTGGAGGGGGTAGGCGGGTCTGTGACCAGCGCTTCTCACAGCTGCAGGACGGATGGCTGCCCGCCCTTACCGGACTATATCCACATCCCCTGTTCCAATTCCCTGTTGCGATGTTTTGTCTTGTCTATGTGTTTGTGCTTGATTGCCAAGGCTTTTTTAATTCCCTGGTCACACTCTGCCCTAATTTAAGAGCAGGGTGAGAGGGAGTTTTTTTTTTTTGCCTATCTTTCCTTATGTATCTTGCTTCCTTTTTTTCTAAATGCTACCTCCCGTTGACCTGTCTCTCCCTGAAATGTGATGTTTGTGTATGGTCGGGGGGGTCCAATTTCACTATATGTCAGTGTATGTGAATACATGGAGGTATATGTGACAAATAAAGGCTTGATTGATTGATATAGTCTTGGAGGTAACTACAGTGTAATTTCAATGTAACAACACAGTAATTACATTCAAGATAAAAGTTTGTAATTATGTAATGTAATGTGTATTTATATAGTGCATTTATTGTGTATGGCCATACACCCAAAGAGCTTCACAATCATGAGGGGAGTCTCTCCACACCACCACCAGTGTGTAGCATCCACTTGGATGATGCGTCGGCAGCCACAGGACAACGGCGCCAGTGCGCTCACCACACACCAGCTATAGGTGGAGTGGAGAGACAGTGATAGAGCCAATTCGGTGGATGGGGATGATTAGGAGGCCATGATGGGTAAGGGCTGATTGAGGGACTTTGGCCAGGACACCGAGGTTACACCCCTACTCTTCACGAGAAGTGCCATGGGATTTTTAATGACAACAGAGAGTCAGGACCTCGGTTTAACGTCTCATCCCAAAGACGGCGCCTACTGACAGTATAGCGTCCCTTTCACTTTTACTGGGGCATTAGGACTCACACAGACCACAGATTGAGCACCCCCTGCTGGCCTCTTTAACACCACTTCCAACAGCAACCTAGCTTTGCCATGTGGTCTCCCATCCAGATACTGACCAGGCTCAGCCCTGCTTAGCTTCAGTGAGTAACCGGTCTTGGGCTGCAGGGTGATATGGCTGTACAATTACAATTACATATTATAACATGTGCACTGTACAAACCTTTGGAAGCTGTTTGAACTGAATTTTAATAGCTAAATAAAAATAGAAAATTAAATAAACACATGCACCAAATGTGCTAATTCATGCTAGCAATGTTAAGTATCTCAGCCATTTTCTAATACATTCTAGAAACATGTTATACATAGTGCTAATCAATGCTAGAAAAAGTGGGATAAAGTACATACATACGGTTATTTTCACAGAATAAAGCTATTCTGCAATAACAACCACCTGGATGTACTTTATCCCTTACTTAGCAACATGATAATCCAAAGCAATGTGATAATATATGTTAGTAGAATATATAAACATTGAAACATCATAATGCTAATCCTAGCTCAGTGCCAGAAACATATAATATTATTGAAATTGCTAAAACACGCTACAAATTTATTAGTAACATGATAGCGGTCACAATCACCAGCGATCTAATCCTTACAGATTGCTGGTAAACTCACAGATTGCATAGAACTACAAATCTGTCAGTATATGGACTACAAGATCCAGTCATGCAACACGCAAACACACCTGCTCCAAGTCTTCATTGATCAGACTCACACAGCTGATGCTGCTCATGGACTGATTACACTGCACATATATGTCTCACTTTGAGACTCTCATTGCTGAGTCCTGTTATACTGATTGTGGACATTACAACGAGATTTCCTTGCCTTCCGTGTTTAAACCTTGCTTTGTTTTGTTTGTTTTACATTGTCTGCTGCCTGCCTTTTGACCTTCTGCCTGTTTATTGACCACGACTCTAGATTGCCCGCATACATTTGTTTGTTCCTGTGTTGACCGTCGCTTGCCTGCCCATCTCTGTATAATAAACCTGAATTTGGATCCGCACACCTGATGTCGGCATCCCCATACACATCACAAAAGCAACATGCTAAACATGTTAGCAAAATGTTAAAACATGCTAGCAACATGCCAAAAATGTTATTACTACAATAATTCATGCTAGCATAGTCTTTAGATGTTAATGTATGTAGCTCTGTGATAAATTATGTGTGTTAAATGATGTTAGCAACTAGTTAAATGATTATGCTGAAACATGCTAAGTCTTAAAATTGTTAGCGAGTTTTCTTCTTGAGCAAAAAGTATTTTATTGCTCAAACTGATTCAAGTCAACCTGCTGGTTTGTTGGTTTATGCTGGCTCTTTGCTGGTCATGTACTGGTTCTTGGTGGTCCTATGCTGGTCAGACAATGTTTATGAGCGCAGAAACATTAGTATTGAATGCATACTTAGACTGATGTACATTTCATGTTCACATCACCTGATTCATTTAATTTTTCACCAAGTGCTTACAAAGCAAAAAAGTTCAGTCAGTTCGGCACACATATAATCCTAGACAGGAGTAAATGTTGTGACAAGGGAATAATATGTCAATTACTAGAAGAAATCAACTTGTGATTGAAGCTTGCAGTTTTGTGATAACCGAACAAAAGAAAGAACTGGACTGACAAAAGAAGATAAATACAGAGACAACGAGGTGATTTCGATAGCCTTCTTTGTATTCATATTACTATCTGAGGGAGTGAGCAGACTGGAGGATGCCATTTGTCTGTGTTTCTACCAGTCTAAAAGCTATACATCAAAAGCACACACTGTCTAGCATATGCATATATGCATGTGCGGTTATACACAGATTGGGCCTATAAAGAAATAAATCAAGCTTGCAATATTGCATATTTATTTCAGTGAAGCGGCTAAAACTCTCCGTTAGCAGTAGGGACCAATTCATCCATCACAAGTCTGAATCTGGTGTGCTGTCAGAATCATTCAGCTGAAATGACAAAGGCACAGAAGCCCCCCCACACACAAACACTAACCTGGAGGTCACATATGCAATGGCAGTGTTCTGCTTCACGGTTCGCCATTCACTTGAATCACTCTCAGTGGTGCATTATGGGAGAGGACGGCAAAGGCATTTCATCTCAGGATCTGCAGTGCCATTTTTCATCTTCTTCTTTGGAGCAAATCAACTCTTTATAACACAAGGTGTCTAGAAAAGAAAGGTACATTTTGGTTGCATCAAGAAATTCAATGCCAGGTCAGTCATCCAAGTTAGCTAGTTTTAGAAATCAGAAACTTTTAAACAAAGCATATCTAACAATGTGTGAAAAATTCTAGATATATCTTCAATTTATAAAAAAAAAAAAGATAATCATGATCACCAAATCCTGCAATTGTCATAATTATGTTCTGTTTCAATTTAATCACAACATTTGAGGTTTGTAACTATACCACTATGATGTTTTATTTCACTTACACTCCACTTTATTAGGTACACCTGTCCAACTGCTCGTTAACGCAAATTTTTAATCAGCCAATCACATGGCAGCAACTCAATGCACTTAGGCATGTAGACATGGTCAAGACAACCTGCTGCAGTTCAAACCGAGCATCAGAATGGGGAAGAAAAGTGGTTTAGGTGACTTTGAACGTGGCATTGTTGATAGTGCCAGACGGGCTGGTCTGAGTATTTTAGAAACTTCTGATCTACTGTGATTTTTACCATAATCATTAAAAATTTATATCAAGAATAAACAAATAAGTACAACTACTTTATTGTATGGATTAATATGTTATTTTTGACACTTGCATTCAAGCAGTTTTGAAGACAACAATCATATGTGTTTAGCAGCATCACCTATCTATTAAAATTCATCAAAGCATACATTTTTACTCATTTATTCAACATTTTCAACCATATCTCTTTCTTATGACTTTTCCCTGCTGTAAAATCACATAGCCAACAACTAACAGCATTATTAGCTAGACATCAAAGCTAATTAGTCTCATTTTAATGATAAAATTGCATGATAAATGTGTGTTGCATTAAAGAGGACCTATTATGCCCCTTTTTATAAGATGTACAATAAGTCTCTGATGTCCCTAGAGTGTGTGTGTGAAGTTTCAGCTCAAAATACCCCACAAATAATGTTTTATAACTCTTTGAAACTGACCCTTTTAGGCTTTGATCCAAATTGTGCCATTTTGGTGACTGTCGCTTTAAATACTAATGAGCTTGTGCTCTTTTCAAAAGGGGGCGGAGCTACAAATGCCTAAGCCTCAGCATAATAGCAAATTCAAAAGAGGACTAAAGTTATTTCTGTGAAAAAAAGAGATCTCGCTTCGGCAGGTACCGTGCGAAAAGTCTAATGGCGGATGGCTGCTTCTCACTCAGAGCTGATTATGCTAATAAGGGGGAGAGACCGTCAATAATGGGTGGGGCTTTCCCCCATTGATGACACATACAAAAGGAGAATGTCAATCCAAGTGTTTCTGGAGACTGTTTTAATCAAGTGTGATTATAAAAAATTTAATTAATTGAGTTTTACCAATAGAGGCTGGCTATATTCACACACTGCTGCCACATAACTGCCTTTAAACCCCTTACAAAAGAGATTTTTGCATAATTTAATAAATAATATGAATAACACTCTGTATAATTACTGTTTTTACATTACTGTAATGGTTGGGGTATACATTAAATGAGCAATATCACACGAGTAGCAGTGCGATGTGGCTGTATTGGTGGGAGACGTGCATTGTGTCCCACCAGTGACCATATACAGCAACATCCCACTCCTACGAGTGTGATATTGCATTTATACAACAGTTCAATGGCATAATCGTGTATATAAAAAATCAAATCAAACACGGAGTCTCAAAACTCTTTTGTAAGAGGAACTATTTTCCTCCACCATTCCTTCACATCTGACAGTCAGAACAGCAGAAAACTTTGCTCGTTCACCAACGTCACTTTAGAGCTAGTATTTGAATGATTCTCTAGCGTGATATCTAACTGATGACAAAACAAGTGATTTTGCTCACATCTTAAGATTATAAGGCTGAACGGCATGAATTGCTATTAGTCTACAGAGATTTTCCAGTATTTATCTGTTGCATTCGGGAGATTACAATATTACTATGGTATAAATACAGCACAACAACATACAAAAGAGAGATCGACTTAGACAGTCATTTACCTGTTTGAAATGACACCGTTTTTCTCTTAGGGCTTATTATGCAGTCTTTGTCGCCATCTTGTGAATAAACATTGTCAACTGTCTTTGCCCAATCACAGGCTAATGGCCGCCAACGCAGTGTTTCTCAGAAATTATAAATATTTAAAATAGGCACTATCCTTATAAATAAACTGCATAGTTGCAACCTAAACAACTACATTCTCGCCTAAAAAAGCCTCAAAAGTACATTATGTTGTCCAACAGCTGCAATATTTGTCAAACTGTAGAGTGTCCTCTGTTTGTTGCTGTATGCGGCTGGAGAAATACACGAGGGTGAATGGTTAAAAGGCTTGACGAGTGCTTTGTAGAATATTGCACGGCTATCAACCAATCAGATTCAAGAACCAGACAGAACTCTTGTATAATAAAATATAATTATTGGATAATTTAATAAATATTATAAATAATTGTCATTAACTTCTGGCTACAGCTGTATCCCTTCTAGCAACAACCAAAAAACAGAAAACATGTCATTCAACCTGGAAGCCATGCTAAAACGTTGTGCACTGGTTTGAGCTTGACAATCACATTGGGAGAAAAATAATGGATATTATTCCTGACAGCACTGTTTCCTGTAAACATGTCATCCAACATGGAAGCCATAGTAAAATGTTGCGCAGAGGTTTGAGCTTGAATGTGTGCAGGCGGGCATCATGTTGGGAGAAAAATAATGAATATTCCAGACCATCCTTTGATGTAAAACAAATTAAGGTAAGCTTCAAATAAATTAGCCTTAAATATTAAGTAAGTTGTGGGTTTACTTAGAAAATCTGGAACCGAACCTTAGCTAATACTGTAAAATAATACTTTTGCTGCTTAAAATTCTGTAGATACTCTAGCATATTAATTTTCCTGAAATTCTTTGATGAACACAACAGAATGTGTCAGTGTTCTTCGGGCAATAAATAATGTGCTTTTCTGTGGCGTTGAAGCACCACTGGCACATTACAGGCTTATTGACTGTCCTGACAGTTAGATGGACGGCTTGGCAGCACTGTTATATTGTAATTTGTCCTTCAGTGAATAACATGAAGATTTTGATAAATTAGGACATAGTCAGACAGCATGCGAAAACTTTTGGATTGACAGCCTGACACATGCAGTTATTACACTCAGTCATACAGTCTAAAATATTACAAGCAGCATTTTTAAATTACTAGACTATACTGATATACGTTTACTCTTATTGCCAAGAACTTTATATTTAACACCCTGTTACTGCGTAATTTTCACCATTATAAAAATAAACTATGTTAACTTATCCTTTAGTTTTTAAAAACATTTTAAAATTATCATTGTAATATTGAAATCATTCACCAGGCTCAAGCATAATACTAAAATTATTTTGTTGAAGTTTTTCTAAAACAATTTGGTCACAAACTGAAAAGGACATCCATCCATGCATCCATACATCCATCTATCTTATTGAAGGTATTCTAAAACTTTTTGGTCACAAACTAAAAATGACATCCATCCATCCATCCATCCATCCATCCATCCATCCATCCATCCATCTATCTATCTAATTGAAGTTATTCTAAACTATTTGGTCACAAACATAAAAA
>CAIGQZ010004081.1:6078399-6088687 GCA_903798205.1 Danio tinwini
CATATATATATATATATATATATATATGTATAATTTATTTGTTATTATATGTTGGAAACAAATGTTGACAATCACATAATAAAGCATTTTAAAAAATTTCCTTTCGTCTTTATCATAAAACGGGTAAAAACATGTTGATTATTACACACTTTAATATTCCTTAAAAACACAACACAGTTTATATATAAACTAAACTATAAACATTTACAACATTTATGTAACATTTATAAAATAAATGTTTAAACAGTTTTTAAAAACTCTATAAAAAAACATGTATCCCATTGAACATTTCACATTCTTTTACAAAAGATTTACATTAAAATTCACAATTTAAAATGGGGGAGGTGGAGGAGGAGGAGGTGGAAGAAATTTTCCTCCAGGAGGAGGAGGTGGTGGCGGTGGTGCCATGGAGGCATTTTGTGGAGGTGGAGGTGCTGGTGGAGGAAGTGAAGACCCAGTGTAACCAGGAGGAGGCGGTGGTGGAGGTGGGATACACATATTACCTGGAGGAGGTGGTGGCGGTGGAGGTGGGAAACCCATATTACCTGGAGGAGGAGGTGGTGGAGGTGGAACACTCATATTATCTGGAGGAGGTGGTGGTGGTGGATGAGGTACACCCATATTACCTGAAGGAAGACGGGAGATGGGACACACATATTACACTCAAAAAATTACTTTTGCTGCAACAACACAATTGCAAAAAAAATTTTTTGGCACAGCTTAAATTTGTAAAAATGAAGTTAAAAGTTAATTTCGGGTCTACTCACACTAGGCACAGTTGTCTTGAACCATACCAAGTCACAACTGTACATTCACCCCCCCACCCCCCCAAACCCCAACTTATCCAGCGGATGTTTTACACATTCTAGCTACACCCAGTACTGGGAAACACCCATACATACTCATTCACACACATACACTATGGACAATTTAGTTTATTAAATTAACCTGTACCTCATGTCTTTGGACTGTGGGGGAAACCGGAGCACCCAGAAGAAACCTACGCAAACACGGGGAGAACATGCAAAGCTTCCCCCAAAATACCAACTGACCCAGCCGGGGCTCGAACCAGCGACCTTCTTGCTGTAAGGTGACATCGCAAACCAATGAGCCACTGAATGTATTTAAATAATTGCAAATATTGTTTATTGCTGATGCTTCTTCCCCTTGTCGCCACCGTGTCGACTCCATCACTTTTGATGCTCAAACATTTTCATTAAAGTGATTGTGCTGAACGTATTAGGAGGTTTGCTGAAGGTGCCAGCTGACATGCAATGAGGAGTTTGAATAAAATAATATACTATAATAAAATATAACGGTTAGCGTTCATTAAAAAGTAAGACTGATTAATAAAGCCATATGAAATAGTCCCTTAAAAGTGTCTTCAGTTTCACGCCAAGGCATGTTTTGCACTCACATTACAAGTGTCCCGCCCCAAAAGTGTACCGAATTGCGCTCTGGCACACTCCTTCCAACCAGGCCAGGACTGGCCAACTGAACCATGCCCAGGCGTGATTCTGAGCACTCACACTTGACAAACAAACGTGGAAATGAGGTCAAGCGCATCCGGGCACGATTTGGATAGCATAGTGTGAGTACTCTCTTAGGGGCCAATCCCACCAAACACGCTTTTTGCGTTGAGAGGTGCCTTTTTTGAATGGTTTACTAATGTTTACGAATGTTTGCGCGCTGCTTATGCGACCTGCACATCTCGATTTTTAACCACCTGCTGCGCCTCGCGTTTTTGGTCGCGTTACAATAGTCGCGTCTGTCTCATTCTCCAATCAAATAAAAGCAGAGGCGGGGTTTCTGGTAAGGTGCCTGCAATGTTTGTGTTGTCAAGACAACTACAGAGACTTTTTAAGATAGAGGAGAGACTGATGGTTGCTGTTTTGAGTTATCCGGAGCTGTATGACCTCATACATCTTGAATATCACAATATTTCTAATGATAAAATATAGCAATATCAACAGCAACACTCTTGCACAATACCCAGCTGATTCAGTTGATATAAAAATTGCACCGCACTTCTTTTTACTGTCAACATAAAAGCAGTGTGGTGCGCCTCATGTTTTTAAAATGGAAAAGTACGTTCAGTATGAGCTTTCACACCAAGACGTTTGTTTTATAACCTGGTGCATTTGCCCCCTTAGCTCGGTTCGTTTGGGCATATGTGAACCACGCAATCGTGCTCAGATCTGGGCCAAAACATTCAGCCTCAGATTTGCTGAATTGAACAAGCGGTTTGGTTGTAGTGAAAAAGCAATACGATCCAACGAACCAGGCTACACAACCATGTATTATGGCTATGTGATTGTCAATCCTGTCGATAAAAATGTGCATTTCATATTTAATATAAAAGTGAAAGCATGCTGTCAAACTACTAAAATACATATATACACATATACATACATGAAATACCTAGACAGACCAGGGACCTATGTGAGGATCTTGTTTGTTGACTTCAGCTCGGCTTTTAACACTATCATCCCAAAACTTCTCCTGCCCAAATTAACTGAGCTCTCCGTGCCCACCTCTGTCTGTCAGTGGATCAACAGCTTCCTAACGGACAGGCAGCAGCTTGTAATAAATTCTCATCCAGTACCTGCACAATCAGCACTGGCGCCCCCCAGGGGTGTGTCCTCTCCCCACTGCTCTTAACCCTGTACATGAATGACTGCACTTCAAAAGACTTCTCTGTCAAGCTTCTGAAATTTGTAGATGACACCACGCTTATCGGCCTCATTCAGGACGGTGACGAGTCTGCTTACAGACAGGAGGTTAAGGAGTTGGCTGTCTGATGCAGTCACAACAACCTGGAGCTGAACACGCTCAAAACAGTGGAGATGATAGTGGACTTCAGAAGAAACCCCCCTGATCTCCCCCCACTGAGCATCATGGACAGCATTGTGACAGCAGTGGAGTCATTCAGGTTCCTGGGCACCACCATCTCTCAGGACCTGAAGTGGGACACTCACATTGACTCCATTGTCAAAAAAGCTCAACAGAGGCTGTACTTTCTTCGTCAGCTGTGGAAGTTTAACCTCCCAAAGGAGCTGCTGAAACAGTTCTACACCTCCATCATTGGATCAGTCATCTGCACATCAGTAACTGTCTGGTTTAGCTCAGCTACCAAATCAGACCTCTGAAGACTACGTCGAATAGTTCGGACTGCTGAGCGAATCATTGGTACAACAATCCCTACTCTCCAAAAACTGTACTTATCCAGAGCGAGCAGAAGGGCTGCCAAAATCACTCTGGACCCCCCACACCCAGCACACTTCCTCTTTGAACTGTTACCTTCTGGTCGACGCTACAGAGCACTGCGCACCAGAACAGCTTGACACTTTCTTCCAACAGGCAATCCATCTCATGAACACTTGATGATATTAATTGTGGAACCAACATCACTACCTGCTATACACTTTTATACACACATACACTTATTTAACAACACACTTTACATGCCAATTTGCACATAACAGCTGCACATATTATGTTGTATATAGTAATATAGCTGTACATACACTCGTCAATTTGTATATTGCATTCACTACTTTTTAAAATATATTTATTATATGTTTTTTAGTCCTGTCTGTAATTCTGTTGCACTGTAGAAGCTCTGTCACGAAAACAAATTCCTCTTATGTGTGAGCATACCTGGCAATAAAGCTCTATCTGATTCTGATTCTACAGTTGAAGTCAGAATTATTAGCCGCCCTTTGAATTTTTTTTTCTTTTTTAAATATTTCCCAAATGATGTTTAACAGAGCAAGGACATTTTCACAGTATGTCTGATAATATTTTTTCTTTCTGAAAAAGTCTAATTAGTTTATTTCAGCTAGAATAAAAGCAGCTTTTAATTTTTTAAAAAACATTTTAAGGTCAAAATTATTAGCCTCATTAAGCTAATTTTTTTCCGATAGTCTACAGAACAAACCATCATTATACAATAACTTGCCTAATTACCCTAACTTGCCTAGTTGACCTAATTAACCTAGTTAAGCCTTTAAATGTCACTATAAGCTGTATAGAAGTGACTTTAAAAATATCGAGTAAAATATAATTTACTGTTATCATGGCAAAGATAAAATAAATCAGTTATTATAAATGAGTTATTAAAACTATTATGTTTAGAAATGTGTTGAAAAAATCTCACCCTTAAAACAGAAATTGGGGAAAAAAATAAACAGGGGGGCTAATAATTCTGACTTTAACTGTATATATAATACCAATGCGACTTTTGATATACGTAGAATAGATTATATATATTTTACAACCCTTGACAATTAAAATGAGGCTCATCGTCATAAATTAAAATGAAGATGTATGACAGCTGAAAGAAAACCTGGAAAATAAAACAAACACTAACCAATGTGAGGAGAGTTTACTTTAGAGTTTGAGACATGTTTTCATAATTTTGCTCAGAAACTTTGCCGTGTGCACCAAAAACAAAAAGCAACACTGTAACTATTTGAATCCCTGTTTCAGATAAAACAACGGCTCTACCCGTGTGAAAGCACCCTTGATCAATTTATGTTGTGGCAACACAAAGGAATTGTGTGGAGCCCAGCATGTTTTTACATTGTACCTGGAGGAGGTGGTGGTGGAGGTGGGACACTCATATTTCCAGCAGGAGGAGGAGGAGGAGGAGGTGGTGCTACCATTGTGGTATTTGTGCTAGGTGAAGGTGGTGGAACCAAAGAGCCTCCATACACTGAATCAGGTGGAGGAGGAGATGGAGGAGGTGGTGGAGGTGGAGCGTCTCCCATGTCATCATCTAGCAGAAGTGGAGGAGGCAGCATGGAGAGGTCAGGATAGGCAAACGGAGGCAGAGATGGAGAGCGAACAGACATTGGTGAAGGAGAGGGTGAAGCTGGAGAGAAATCAGGTGGAGCTACGACACTAGAACCCACTGAGGCAGGAACAGATGGTGGAGGAACGGCGATGCCCAAAAATGACCTGAAACCACAGCAAATGCATCAGATTTTCTGAAGATAAAGTCTATTTAAAACATCTGCAACTTTGGGAATGTCACTAGCATTTATAACACACCAGTTGAAGGTGCTGGTCTCCTGTGTGCTGAGCTGTACAGATATAGTGTCCTCATAATCACTTTCTGTCTTTGTCTCTTCCTGCGGTGACACAGTTCAATTTTAAAAATGTACATAAATATATCAGCAAGTCAGTAGAAGTTTAAGGGCAAAAATATTTTGTCAACTATTAATCACAAATTATTAATGTGAAATGTAAATATTTACAGTTTTGTTGCCTTGCCAGTGTCCGTGGCCCAGTTTGTCCAAGCAGCTATAGGATATGGGAACACGTCTGTAACCACGCAACGGCTCCAGTCCTTTTGCAGGAGGAACCACCTTCTGAGTCCGGGGAACTTTTGCCTGTTTGGTGAGCACTCCGATCTCTCCCCGAGCAATCTTCTCCTTGTACATCGCCACCGTCTGAATGTACATACTCATATTAACAGACTATTTCTAGCACTATTACTTTAGAAGGGGGTGGGGGGATGGTCAGCTGAAGTATTTAATACTTATGTGTAAAAGGGTTAAAGGAACAATCCACTTTTTTGGAAATCATTTTACAACTTCCCCTTTAGAGTTAAACAGTTGAGTTTTACCATTTTTTAATCCATTCAGCTGATCTCCGGGTCTGGCAGGAGCCCTTTTAGCTTAGCTTAGTATAAATCATTGATATCAGATTAGACTATTAGCATGTCACTCAAAATGACCAAAGAGTTTCCATAATTATTCGATTAAAAGCTTGACTGTTCTGTAGTTATATCGTCTATAGACCATTTAGAGGGATGTAAACAAAAACAATGGTCCTAACGTATTTCCTGTTGTACATTTTTTTAATTTCTATAGCTTCCGAGAATCTAAAAAGAGTCACATATTGATGAATAATGTTATGATAGCTGATTTAATGTTAAGGTATGACTGAATTGTCTCTTGTTACAGTTATGAAATAGTTTGATAGAGCCAGTGACATCACCACATTGAGATGGTCTATTAAGGCAGATGGAAAATGAAAAGTTGCTATTTTCGATATGGCTAGGTACATTCATAAAATCATAAAAAGTACGTATTAAGTACATTAATAGTATGCTTTACCTCTCGCCATTGTTTGTGCGTGACCATATAAGGAGTTTCACCCTTATGCCGAGTTTAGACTGCATGATTTTAGCCATGATTTTGACTCGCGGACAGGTTTTGAGAAATCGCAGACAAATGCCTGAAATCACAGGCAAATCGGTGCTCGTACACGTGAGTGACAATCACACAGTGTGAACTATCAAAGACTTGATCTGAGAGAATCGCCGATGAGTCGCCGATACCTGTGAGATATCTAGCATGCTAAATATCTGGAGCTGTCGGAGATTCAAATCATGCCGTGTGAAATGATTTTTGACTGAAAATAACATCGGCGATTACCTACAGCCAATGAGAGAGCAATATCCACTAGTGTGGGTATCCTGCTGGCCGGTTGAGGGAAATTAAAAATGCTCATTTTCAGTTTATTTGGACCCAAGAAATAGACGAAAAGCTATTGTACATTTGGCAGGAGCACCTGTGTCTGTTTGATGGGGTATGTGAGCGATACCACAACCAGGTTGAAAAAGAAAAAAAATTTAGGAAAAACGGATCCCTTCAAACCCAGGTGAGCAAATCATTATGTATACTGAAAAAAAATTCAGTAATTTAATGGTTTAACGGCAGCTGGGGTGCTGGAACAAATATGTAAAATAATGGTCGTTAAATTACAGAAATTTACTGTAAAATAGCGGACATTAAATTACAGAAATTTCCTTAAATTAAAATTTCTGGTAAATTTCTGTATTTAACCTCTGTTATTTTACAGTAAATTTCTGTAATTTAATGACCATTATTTTTTGTTTTGTTTTTTCCGACACCCTAGCTGCCGGAAATAAACCGCAAAATTATAGATTTTTTTTAGTGTATTTAATAACAAAAGATATACTACATGTGTTTGTTTGTGAGACGTAGTTTGGACAAAGTTGTCGGAGATTCTTCCTATTGTAAGCCATGCAGTGTAAAACCTCCTGTCGCCGATCCATCTTGCAGTGTACACAAAGCAGCGACAAAACGCTAGCCCAAATACAGTGTGACACGATTACTTTGAAAATTGTGCAGTCTGAACTCAGCATTAATGACATCAACTCCTAGAGCAAAGCTTAAAATATTTTTTTTTTAGAAAACAGTGCTAATCCAGAAGTACAATTTTGACAAAGGAAATTCTCTGTCAAACGTACAAATCAATATTTAGCCCTTGGGTCTATGATATGATTCTTTACTAATTCTTTAAAACTGTAAATCACTTTGAAACCTCATTTTAAATAAATGCAAAATCACTGCTCTTCTGAGCGCAGGAGCAGCAACTCATTTGCATTTAAAGAGACACACAAAAACTTTGTTTTAAACCAAAAAGGAGCATTTTCTAATAAATGATCTGAGGGGTTATTGGAGATAAAACCTGACAGACACATTCTGTGAGCACCTGAAACCTATATTACTTATATTTGTAAAATAGGCATAAAATAGCTATTTAGCTATGAATTTATTTATATAAACCTGTGGCTTTTCGTTTTGTCAAGTAATGATCATTCGTTGTGAGTTATAACCATGTTTTTGTTGGCTGTTTGAACCCTCATTCTGACAGCAGAGAATCCTGGTGAGCAAATGACATTACTCCATGTAGTAATGCTACATTACTCCAAACCTGTTCCAAACTCATCTATGTCTAAAAGGGGACCTATTAGGTCCCCTTTTCCAAATGATGTCTCTAGAGTGTGAGTGTGAAGTTTCAGCTCAAAATACCCCACAAAAAATATTTTATAACTTTTTGAAACTGCCCCTTTTAGGTTTTGATGCAAAATGTGCTGTTTTAGCGAATGTCGCTTTAAATTCAAATGAGATTGTGCTCTTTTCAAAAGAGGGCGGGGCTACAAATGCCTGTCTATTACTATAGTGGCAGATTCAAAACAACACTGATGTTATCTCTGTGAAAAACTGAAAATGTGAAAAGAAGCGTCTCAGAAGAAGGCAGTCTATGGAGACTACAGTGTCAAACTCCACATTTATAATCCTCTAAAGGCCGGCTCACACTGTGAGATTTTTTTATAATCCTGAATGATTGTAGCACGTCAGACTGCACAAACATGGCTCTCATGTCACACCGTAAGAACTCAGCCGTCATAAAGTCAGACGGAACGACAATGAAGATGCGCCAAACAACGGAAGAAAACACTCCCGGAGTATGATGTCATCCACCCGTAACACTTTCACTATCCCACGTTCTGAAATCATTCCTCACAGCAATTGTAAACAAACTGTAGCGGTAATTGTGCACACAGCGTGTCTCAATAAGTTTTTCTAATAGTTTTGACATTTTCCCGCGGTCATTTGAATTGACCCATGAATTGCATCATCAAATTCGGAGATCCTATTGGTTCTTGAAATCTTGAAGTGTCTGAAATCTTCTGACACTGCTAGAACTTCATCAGAGAGAAAATCTGATCGCGACGGGCACAAAGCGGCTGTCTGTGAAGATGTCAAACCAACGATCAAAGATCACAAATTTTAGTCCAGGATTTCAGGAATCTTTTAGGATTTCCCAAATTTGTCTCGGATGACAAAATCGCGGCTGAAATTTCACAGTGTGAGCAGGGCTTTAGTTGCTGACATTATCTATAGCAGGTGAAAACTGTAATGGCAGACGGCTGCTTCTCACACAGGGCTGTTTATGCTAATGAGGGCGAGATCATGACTTCCCTTTTCCCCTTTTGATGAAAAGTACAAAGGGAGAATGTCAATTAAAGTGTTTCTGCAGTCAGTTTTTAAAAGGTGTGATAATAAAAATTTTAATTAATGATTTTTTTAACATTATATGCTGGCTATATACACACACCGCTGCCACATGACTGTTTAAACCCCTTATAAAAGTGATTTTTCCATAATAGGTCCCATTTAAATAGCCTGGGGATGAGTACATGTTCATCTTAATGGGAAATATTTCTTTATTCAGGAGCACCAGTGTTATATTTCTAACACAGTCCTGACTTGCCCACGGTTGGCATTGTTTTTGCGAAGATTGTGGTGGTTTGTGTGAAGTGTTAACCGCAGCTCACCAGCGTCAGCATGTTGACAGTGGACTCCATCTGTTTGAGCTGAACTGTCTGAGTGTCCAAGAGCTTGAGCAGATTCGTGGCCAGATTGTTGATCTGATATGTGACACTGGCCAGCGCCTGAGTGGTCAGAGCTTTGGACTCCTCGATCACACTTTTGGTGTCCTCCACCTAATAGTGTAAAAAAAAAAGATGCAAAATAAAAACTATAGTATAACGTTTTTCACAATAATTATAGTTCCAAAGCAGCTTTATAAAAAGGTGCACATTATTACGGTCAAAAGGAGAAAAGTTAAGGAATCATGCATAGATTGGACAGTACACAAACATAGTTAACCTACAGTTATACAGTATATAGTGTTCCAAAATGGTGATGTCTACACTCACCGGCCACTTTATTAGCTACATCTGTCCAACTGCTCGTTAATGCAACTTTCTAAACCAGCCAATCACATGGCAGTAATCCAATGCATTTAGGCATGTAGACATGGTCAAGACGATCTGCTGCAGTTCAAACCGAGCATCAAAATGAGGGAAGAAAGGTGATTTAGGTGACTTTGAACGTGGCATGGTTGTTGGTGCCGGACGGGCTGGTCTACTGGGATTTAGGCTTTACATAGAATGGTCCGAAAAAGAGAAAATATCCAGTGAACAGCAGTTCTGTGGGTGCAAATGCCTTGTTGACACCAGAGGTCAGAGGAGAATGGCCTGACTGGTTCCAGCTGATAGAAAGGCAACAGCCTCAGCTGTGCCAGTTGGCATTTCTGTGTGGAGTTTGCACGTTCTCCCCGTGTTGGTGTGGGTTTCTTCCGGGTGCTCCAGTTTCCCCCACAGTCCAAAGACATGCACTATAGGTGAATTGGGTAAGCTAAATTGTCTGTAGTGTATGTGTGTGAATGTGAGTGTATAGGTGTTTCTCAGTACTGGGTTGCAGCTGGAAGGGCATCCACTGTGTAAAACATTTGCTGGATAAGTTGACGGTTCATTCCGCTGTGGCGACGCCTGATTAATAAAGGGACTAAGCCAAAAAGAAAATGAATAAATAATTGTTTTCTATTTGAGTATGTATTGAATATATCTTTTTCATGTGATATGAATTTTCAACATCATTACATACAGTGTGAAAGCATT
>CAIGQZ010004081.1:6098687-6111823 GCA_903798205.1 Danio tinwini
TCCATGCCTTTCTGACCAGTGTACCTGTCTTCTGATGCTATTTCCAGCAGGATAATGTGTCATGTCATAAAGCGGGAAACATCTCAGACTGGTTTCTTGAACATGACAATGAGTTCACTGCACTCAAATGGCCTTCACAGTCACCAGAGCTCAATCCAATAGAGAACCTTTGGGATGTGTTGTAACAGAAGATTTGCATCATGGATGTGCAGTCCACAAATCTACAGCAACTGCGTGTTCCTATCATGTCAATATGGAGCAAAATCTCTGAGGAATATTTCCAGTACCTTGTTGAATCTATGCCACGAAAGATTAAGGCAGTTCTTAAGGCAAAAGGGGTCCAACCTGGTACTAGTAAGGTGTGCTAAATAAAGTGGTCGCTGAGTGTATGTCCTGTGACCTGATCCAGCAAAATAAGTCACAGTGGCCCAAATTTCAAAACTAGATTGAAAAATATTCACAAAAGGTTTTGGTATACATGGAAAGAGGATACACTTTATGATGAAATCCTAGCCAAATTCATACCTTTAATGGTTTTGAAGATATGCCCATTTGAATTATGGTTGTCTGCCCTCTTTTTCCAATTAAAGAAAAGGTTTTTGCCCTTTTTTGCTGATATCCTTTAAAATTCATTGCATTTAAAGGGATAAACTATTTATTTTACAGCTTAGTTTGTACATGTATACAAATGCTGTTAAACCAGGATAAAGCTCAAATGATTTTTAAGTATTCATTTTAATAAATATTTTAAAAGGCACTTACAAAGATGGGCTAAAATCAGAAAGGCTGAACAGAGGTGCCACATTTTAACAGTGTTAAATAATTCATAGTGAAGATACAGTATCAATAGTTAAATATTGGGTTAAAATAATTCTCGTATTCGGCGAAAGAGGCCATAGATAGGTGTATCTCGTAAACAAAATCTTTATCAAATGACAGAAAACACGGCTTCTACAAAAATAATAAATTTAATAAATTGAAGATCAGATAACGTTCAATCCATGGTGTTTCTAAACGTTTTGAGCCATTATATTATAAGCTGACTTTCAAATGATAAACGACACTAAAAAATGTAGGGCAACCAGCTTCAGGACATTTTGGAGTTTACTCAACTTAAATCGAGTCAAGCGCATTACTTGAGTTGAAAGTTGAGTCAACTCAAAAAAAGCTCTGCTGTAAGTTGCTCTACAATTTTGAGTTAAGTCAACTTTTTTCTTTTTTACAGTGTATTTATTTAAAGCAAACAGTGTCATTTTTCCAGGAATGTGCAAATATAACAGCAGCTCCACATCCATTAGCACTTTCTGCTGCCGCTAATGTGCTGGACTGTGACTGACAGCTCATTATTCGTTGAGCTGTCAACATCAGCTGAAGACAAATAAAACATGTCACTGCATTAAAACAAAAAAAGAATCAGCATGAGTGACCAACGCCCACAACTGAGCATTAAGGCAAAAAACAATTGAAAATGGAAAAAGTCTGACAATCAGGCTTTCACTGAGCTAAAAAAAACCCTAAAAGTATTGTCTTCAAATGTACAATGAGGATGTTTTCGTGGCAGAACTTGAGAGGAAATCCCTGCTTCCCTAATGAGGTTTAAATTGCAGGGTTGTGCTGTTTTTCTACAACAATCTCGGTCGTTTTTACTGCCCGCATATTTTACTGCTGGGCAATAATAACAGTAGATTTTGCATGTTTTAATCTCCAGGGCTGTTTTAGCTTGGTTACAAGCTTACATCATGTTCCAGTTTTAACATGTGACTTTAGAGTGTAAACAGCACACATCACATGGATTAGGACAGATACAAGGTTGTGTGCTCAGAAAAATGTGCGTAGTGTTTGTGTTTACACTGTCGATCGCAATTATTCACATATTACTGATTTATTTGAATTGCATATACGGTTAAAGTCAAAATGATTAGTCCTCCTGTGATTTTCTTTTTCATATATTTCCTAGGAATTTTTCACAGTATTTACTGTAATATTTTTTCTTCTGGAGAAAGTCTTATTTGTTTTATTTCGGCTAGAATAAATTTTTTCCAAAAACATTTTAAGATCAATATTATTAGGTCTCTTAAGCAAATTTTATATTTTTTTGATTGTATACAGAACAAACCATGCTTTGCCATTACCATTACAAACCATACGAATACAATGCACTATAAAAAAAAATTCATAATTTTACGGTTTATTTCCGGCAGCTGGGGTGCAGGAAAAAAAACTTAAAATAACGGCCGTTAAATTACAGTAAAATAATGGAGGTTGAATTACAGAAATTTACCAGAAATTTTAATTTAAGGAAATTTCTGCAATTTAATGTCCGTTATTTTATAAGAAATGTCTGTAATTTAACGGCCGTTATTTTACGTTTTTTTTCCGGCACCCCAGCTGCTGGAAATAAACCATAAAATTATGGATTTTTTTTTTACATTGTGCCTAATTACCATAACTTCCAGAGTTAACCTTTTTTGCATCTACATCAGCAGTTTGCTATTTGATTTAAAAGGATAGTTCACCCAAAAATGAAACTTTACTCACTCTCAAGTGGTTCCAAACTGTTATGAGTTTCTTTTTTCTTATTGAACACAGAAAATATATTTTAAAGAAAGCTGAAAACCTGTAACCACTGATTTCCATAGAAGGAAAAACTATGGAAGTCAATGGTTACAGGTTTCCAGCTTTCTTCAAAATATCTTTTTTTGTGTGTTCAACAAAAGAAGGAAAATAAGTTTTAACCAAGTGCAGGGAGAGTAGACGATGGCAAAACTTTCATATTTGGGTGAACTATGTCTTTATTTGATCATTTATTTAGTCATTTTTATTTAGTTTCTGATTTATCAGAGGAATCTACAGCAGAATGAACCACCTACTATATTCAGAATTTCTTAAAATAAGCATACATTTGTGCATTAAAAATAATGCTTTCAATTAAACATTTAAATACAGCTGTCTGTAGAACAAACAACATTTAATTAGTTAAAATGTATTTGATATTCATAATGCACTGAGAAGGGCGACACGGTAGCTCAATGGTTAGCACTGTCGCCTTACAGCAAGAAGGACGTGGGTTCGAGTCCCGACTGGTTCAGTAGACATTTCTATGTGGACTTTGCATGTTCTCTCCATGTTGGCGTGGGTTTCCTCCGGGTGCTCTGGTTTCCCCCACAGTCAAGACTTGCGCTATAGGTGTATTAAATAATAGAATTGAGTTGCAGCTGGAAGAGCATCCTTTGTGTAAAACATATGCTTGATAAGTTGACGGTTCATTCCGCTGTGGCGACCCCTGACCAAGTCGAAGAAAATGAATGAATAATGCACCGAACATTTATTTTTTACCAAAATAAAACTATGGTTATAGAAAGTAACAGACAATTTACTATTTATAGTTTAATGATGTAAATTACAGATAATATTTCTTCTAAATTGAAAATAAAAACATTATTGATAGCAATAAAATAACAAAAGACGCAAAATTTTCAGACATGGTCATTCACAATGGAAAAAAACACTTATGATTTACTTAATTGCAAGAGTAAAATTCAAGTAAATGATACTAATCTTATATCAAGTACATTTAACTTCTCATTATCATGTATAATTTACATTTAGGTTAAATGTAAAAAGTCAATTGATTCTCTTCAATTTATTTAAATTAATCAAGCATAACGTCAAAAGGAACATTGCTTTGATCTAATTAGATTCG
The DNA here is from genome assembly GCA_903798205.1 of Danio tinwini. Taxonomy (NCBI): domain Eukaryota; kingdom Metazoa; phylum Chordata; class Actinopteri; order Cypriniformes; family Danionidae; genus Danio; species Danio tinwini. The sequence goes on from CAIGQZ010004081.1 coordinate 6,102,391, forward strand.
TTTTAGTTACAAGATTTTTTTTTCTCACTTACTTTGTTTTACCAAATTAAAAATAAACAGATGTGATGTTTTTGTGGGCATTCCTGGGTATGCCAACCAAGACACATTTTTTTTTTATATTTGCAACGATTAGAAAGCATTTAAATATTATGAGTAATTGACTTCTTAATGAACTCTTTAAATATTTAACATTTTACTTAGGAAATTTTTGTTATCCTTGACATTTAATATTACAATTTTACCACACCAAAAATTCTTTTTCACAGTATTTAATTTTAGACAATGCAAAACCAGTGGTTTTACTTAAAAATCTATATTTGGTAAAATAATGAAAACATCTGTTATTGTGACCAATTGTCTTTTTCAGGGGAAAACTCTAAATGACAATATTTACATTTCAAAGAAATTTGATCTAATAAAACAAATCTCACAAGTTTACTCAAACACATACATTCATTCATTCATTTTTTTTCAGCTTAGTCCCTTTATTAATCAGGGGTCGCCACAGCGGAATGAACCACCAACTTATCCAGAATATGTTTTACGCAGCGGCAACCCATCACTGGGAAACATCCATACACACTCATTTACAAACATACACTACAGACAATTTAGCTTACCCAATTCACTTATACCACATGTCTTTAGACTGTGGGGGAAACCGGAGCACCCGGAGGAAATCCACATGAACACGGGGAGAACATGCAAACTCCACAAAGAAATGCCAACTGATCCAGCCGAGGCTCGAACCAGTGATCTTCTTGGTGTGAGGCGACAGCACTACAGTAAAAGCAGAGAATTTTCAAGTGGTATCTTATATGTTTTTCCACAGCTGTGTGACTACTTATGCAGTTTAATTATACAAACGCAAACAAATTTATTTATTTTTTGGTTCTTTTTTGAAGTGTAAATATGGAAGACAACTTGTGGAAGACAAAACTTGTAGATACACTGGTAATTTTTGTAAATTACACAGTATTTAACTGTAATAAACTATATTTTACATTAAAGACATACAGTTGAAGTCAGAATTATTAGCACCCCTTTACAGTTTTTACTTTTTTTTTTATATTTCCCAAATGATGTTTAACAGAGCAAGGACATTTTTACAGTATGTCTGATAATATTTTTTCTTCTAGAGAAAGTCTTATTTTTGTGTATTTTGGCTAGAATAAAAGCAGTTTTTAATTTTTTAACAACCATTTTACAGTCAAAATTATTAGCCTCTTTAAGCTATTTATTTTTTCGATAGTCTACAGAACAAACCATCATTATATAATAACTTGCCTAATTACCCTAACCTGCCTAGTAAACCTAATTAACCTAGTTAAGCCTTTAAATGTCACTAAGCTGTATAGAAGTGTCTTGAAAAATATCTAGTAAAATATTATTTACTGTCATCATGGCAAAGATAAAAGAAATCAGTTATTAGAAATGAGTTATTATTTATGTTTAGAAATGTCTTTAAAAAATCTTCTCTTCGTTAAACAGAAATTGGGGAAAAAATAAACCGGGGGGCTAATAATCCTGACTTCAACTGTACAAAAAATTCTGCAAATACAGCAAGATAAATGATGCTGTAAATGTAAACATAGTACTTTTGCTGTAACATATTTACAGTAAGTTACTGGTAAACTGCTGCCAGTAAGTTACTGTAGATTCTATGGGAATTGTTAACAGTGTAGCTATTACACAAATTCATAATCTTGTTTCCTTTCTATTTATTCTATTCATTTTCTATTCAACTTGTAAGATAATCTTTTTCCTCCTCAGGTTGTTCTATCGTCACTCAATACATATTTAGACGTCATTTGTTCATCAACAATGATTGTCCTTCTACAATGATTAGCCCTTCAGTGTCATGTTTAATGAATGTATAATAAACTTCTGCTAATTAATACGCTGAGAAATATAGAGAAGCTGAGAATGGTTATATGAGGATGTCAGCTATCATCTTTATCATGTAACTCTCAGCCTTTACCTTTGAATGTGATAGTTTATCAGCAGTTAAGAGTTAACAGAATTGCATTTGGTCAATAAAAACAAAGAGGTGGAAGTTTAGCAATGCGGCGTTTATCAGAAGAACTCACTGTCAGCATGTCAGGAGTCATTTATGCTGATAATATAGAGGCCATTTCAGCACGTTCATCAAGAGTTATTTACTACAACAGAAATGCAGCTGTTTATAAACCAAGAAAACTTTTAAACTCAGAAGATTTGTCCACCCACTGCAACCACAGAGTTGTAGATTTTGACAACAATACTTAATTTTTTTTTTTTACTGCTACTTAAACCTAAAAACCACATGTAATAAAGTGATACAGTAAAATAAATGCAATTTACATTGGTGAAGACAGTGTAGCTATTTAAATAAATAACATAGGATTAAGGTTTGTTTGATGCTTAATGCATATCGTACTTTTATCATAGCACTAAATGCATGCAATGTGTTTTCACTGGAGGGAACGATGAAAGAGATAAAGTACAAAATTTCATAAGTCTAATAAACACACACACATCCAAACACATACCAACAATCAAGTCATGTTGGTTCAAATCATAAAAACAAGGTTTTTTTACATGATATTAATGGATCCTAGAAAAACCATATTAATGGATCTTGTATGCACAGAACCCTTTCATTCCAGTTCTTGACTGCAAACAAAAGTTCTTTAGATTAGTTAACACTAACACAGAAATGGTTCTTTGAAGAATTGTTCAATACACTGATAAAAAAATCCACTAATTAACAGTTTCCGTATTTTGTTATTCAAGTGCTTTCTATTTATTTGCGGTTGTGAATAGCATTATGGTATGTTGATCTTAGCTCTGTTGACTTTTGATGTTGAAAATTCTACTCTACAGACTTTTATTGACATTTTAGTAGTTTGAAATAATATAATGTATAAGAAATGATATTGAGAAATAAGTGTGCACAATAACAGAAAATGTACTGGTAGTTTATTACATGGTTTTTAATATATCACTTCAAACTATTAAAAATGTTCATAAAAGTCACTTTTGGGCTGCACGGTGGAGCAGTAAGTAGCACGTTCGCCTCACAGCAAGAAGGTCGCTGGTTCGAGCCTCAGCTGGGTCAGTTGGCGTTTCTGTGTGGAGTTTGCATGTTCTCTGCGTCTTGGCGTGGGTTTTCTCCGGGTGCTCCGGTTTTCCCCAAAGTCTGAAAACATGTGGTGTAAGTGAATTGGGTAAGCTAAATTGTCCGTAGTGTATGTGTATGAATGAGTGTGTATGGATGTTGCCTAGTGATGGGTTGCAGCTGGAAGGGCATCTGCTGCGTAAAACATATGCTGGATAAGTTGGCGGTTCATTTCGCTGTGGCGACCCCGGATTAATAAAATGACTAAGCTGAAAAGAAAAGTCACTTTTTTAAATTTCAAGGTTAGAAGTTATTGGAAAAAAGATCAAGGTCCCATAATGCAAAATAAATGGGGAAAATAAATTAAAACAAGAGTCTATAAACATGAATCTATACAAAATATGTAAAACTCATAATTTACGGATCATTTTTGTTATTGTAGGGGGTTTCAAAAGTGCATTAGAAAATCAAAAAATGTTCTTCTATAGCTTCAAAAAGCCTTATTTGCAACTTTTCTTTTTAAGAGTGTACTTTCAATGAGGAGGTAAAAGTTTAAGGTTTAATTAATTTTATAACAACTGACCAGTTTGTACAGTGTTTATAGTACTAGCTGCAGTACATTTAGCCTATTCACTGACTTAGCTTTTTTGTAGTTTAAGTAAATTCACATACTGTTACTCTAAGTGCCTTCAAAAGGCAACTTCATTAAACACGAAACATCAGTGTAAGCTGACAGAAAGGAGTGAGTGTTTATTTGCTGTGTGTTTAACTTGCCAAGTGTCCTTGGCACAAGATATTTCGGACTCTCTAAAGGACCATGCTGTTCTTCATTTTTCACAGCTTTTGATTTCCTGGACCAAAAAATGCATAACTGGGGTCTTGTGGAGCACATTTTTTTGGGAGCGGACAGTCGTTAGTTCAGTCAGTGAAGAACCTTGGACATGGTCATGACACCATAAGCTGCCCTAAGTCAACCTCTCAAAAAAAAAAAAAAAAAGCCAGCGCATAAATTCCAGGAGGATGACATTGTTTGCTCAAGGATTATGAACAGAATCTGCAGCGCGCTCAGCTGCATGTGTGATAATGCCACCTCATCATTCCCTACACATGGAGATCTGTTCTCCGAGTCACATTTGACGTTGAACACCCAACTACACTACACAATCTTTGATTCTTTCTCAATTTCCTGCATGCATTTCAAAGCAATGTAATGTTTAAACCAGCTTTGTTACAGATGAAATAATGCAAAATGCAACACTGTTATCTTGTTATCAGTGGTTTGCAATGCCACAACATTCTGCTGAGAGACAGTTTCCTGTAGTCAGAGAGAGTATTAACAGGAGACAGACCACTTGTTTCTGCAACTTTTGCAATAGCTGTGGTATAAAATATATATATAAAAAATATGCAGCTTACATATTTTCATACATCACTTCTTAGTGTTGCATTCAAAGGAAAAAAAACAGCAATTACAGCATTCACAATTGTTTGTGAACAATTTCTACTCCAAATTCGCTTGTAAATTTCACCAATAACTGCACAAATAGTAATCTAAATACACACCATAATCCAATTCAATCAGATGCGCGTTTTTCACAAGATTCTTTAGCGTCTTCATGAAGTGTCTATAACTTGCTTTGCTTCAAATTTAGTTCACAGCAACACATTTTGGTGTGTGTCTCTTTAAATGATAATGCCACCGCACCACTCGTACTGATCTATTCTTGAGATAGCAAAACCAGCACAACAGAGCCTTGAGCTACTGCTTCTTCCTGACCGCAAAATCGTATGACTGCTTATCTGGAGTGGTTTCCACATTATCATGACGAAATCTCAGACTGCGCTGAAGCATCTCGTAAATGTACAATCATTTATCATTGACTTCGACTATATATATATATATATATATATATATATATATATTTCAAAATTGTCGCAAACTGTTTATATAGGCTGAATTTAAACAAATGAAATTTAGTAATGTTTGTTTAAATTCAGCCTATATAAATAGTTTGCAACCACTTATCTTACATTTTTTTTTTGTAAATCCAATGAATCATTTCTTCAGTGTTGGCAAATATTGTTTTCTTGAACATTCAAATAACTAATCAAAGCCGACACAAAAATGAAAATCACACACACATTTTAAAACTCAAACAGTTTATAACAAACTTTCTACATGTTTTTCTTTTAACTTTTCTGAACTGACAGACACAACAGAAACCTACACTGTAAAACATGCTGTGTTCCACACAATCCATTAGTGTTGGGAAAACATGAAGGAATTAAGTCCACTTACTAGTTTTGACTATTTTAAAGGTGCTGTATATAAGTTTTTGACTCTTCTAAAGCACAAAAAATACCATAATATGTTTGCAAATATTTGTGAAACATGCCAAGTCAACATTCTTGTTTATCTGAAAAACAATGCTGAAGTCAGATATTCTTTTCAGCTTTTGTCCAGCTTTGTTTTGTTTTTCTTTTAACCCACCAAAAACCAGTTTAGCCAATTATATTTCAGCACCCAACACAACCCCCTGGTGGAAGACAGCATAATTTCATTCGTTCAGTCAGAAAGACCCTCAAAGTATGCATCCGTGACGAAATGCGACCTTTGGTGGACAGTAGCAGACTCATAAATGAGACGCAGATTCAGAGTTCCACATGAGGTGGTTATTAATTAGCAAATATTATAAAAATTACAAATGTCAACGTTAGGTGAGCAGGTTACATGGTAACCCCGTGTCCTAACAACACGATACATGACAGGATTTGCACCAGACGAAACACGACAGAAATTTAAATACAGACATTCAGAAGCACAGAATAGTGCACTCACTCCACTCCAGCGAAATGGTAAGGTTTAGAATCTAATTAATACATATTACACCTTTTTAACAGTATTATATGTAGATGCTGAATCACTGATGTGTGTAGGCTTGCACTTAGTCACAGTTCTAAAGCTCAATTATAAATGGTTTATTTTATTGTCAAGATCTGAGGTGAACTATCTGCTGCTGCTTTCAGTAGTATGGTAATAAATGTCATGTAAAATAGCTTTCAAACTCAAATGATCAGCATTTAATACTGAATAAAGCACATGAGGTGTACCTGAGGTGATATTGTCAAAGTTTTCTGTTGTTCAGCTGCAAGAAATAGAAATCGTTTGTAAAATATAAATTTCACGTTTTGGTTAGAACAAAAACTCCTTTTAATATGTAAAATATTCTTCTATCACGTGTCAATGCTTTTATATAAAACACGATTTAAATCAGCCTTAAATCCGCCTTTAGGTTCGATATTCAGGCATACTCCTGTTTGTCCTCAATCTGCACTTGCATGTGGTTTGATCCAGAAATGCAATTGAAATCTGCAATACCTAGTTCAACCACTGGGTGTCAAACTTACAAACTGCACCTTTAAGTGGAATGAAAATGTAACAATTAACTGGTGGTGAGGGAGGGCGAGGGGTGGCTGTAACAGTGTACGTTGATTGCAAAACATTGCTGCAACTCTGATACAAGTTTTATTTATGGAAAAAATTTATAAGCACTGCAGTTTTTGGTTGTTCTGTGTTTGTCAGAGATAATTAGACTACTGTAATATGTATATTTCATACAAAACATGAAGCTGATCGGTCAGTTCGTGACTTGCCGCATTTAGAAAAGTTGAGATGTTTTCAACTAGGTGTGCCTAGAAGGAAGTAGGTGCACCTCCATTGGAAATGACGAACTTGCGCATGGAAAAGACGCAATGTGAACAAGGCTGCCGTCATTTGCGATTTACAGCAGTTGATCTTTTTATACAGATTCACCTGATTTGTTGACAAAAATGGTTGTAGATCCATTGCTTGGCACAGGGTTCTGCAGGTTTCATTAAGACCCAATCCCAATTCTATTTTTGCACCCCTACCCCTACTCTTTCCCCTTCCCCTTGGCCCTTACAACCCAGGGTTAAGGGGAAGGGCTTCAAAACTTATCCCTAAGAATTTAGTGAGATGTATTGTTGGTGGTTGGATGTATGTCGGCCCAATTGAGTAGCTTTACTTGAACAAAAATGATTTAAGACCTACTGTATAACACAACATTTCAGTGAGTGTAAAACTTTTTAAGGCCTAAAATTTAGTTTTTGAAAAAATTTGCCTGAGGATAAACATTTACTAGCTTGTGGGTTACATTTTGACACTCAAGTGACTCAAGTGAGATGTAACTGAGAGAATACGGTCATTTTTTAAATAAAAGATTTTTCAAAATGAAATATTCAGACTCAGATAATAAATAAAACGGAAATATTAAATTTCCCCTATGGGACCACTAAAGTAAATGACTGAAATGGTATTCATTTATGAAACATATATTCTAATAATCTTTATTTTATTTTCAACTTTAAAACATGTTGCTAACTGACCCATAATAACTATTTAAGCCCTGACCCTTCAGCCTAGATAGAGAAAATCGTCCCGGTTCGCTGCCAAGATGACTCTCTGTATGGGGCTCTGCTATAGTGCACCACAGGAACAGGTCTCAGTTTGTATAAAGATTAAAATACTTGACATTCTCTATTCTAAGAAAATGGTCTTTATCTAGCGTCGCAAATGTAATCATGAGTGTTTGCAGCAGAAGAAGCTGTTTAAACGGCATCCAAACTGTTTCTCTAATGCAGCGTTTAAAGATTTTCCTCCTTAGTGGACAGAGAGCAATATTTCCCTTTTCTCCAAACAATGGCTGATTGGAGAGCTGGAGTTTGGCTGCTGTGCTTATACTGTAACTCTTCATTCCACCAGAACAACAAAACTGTAGTAATGTTGATGTCTTCAGAGAAAAAAACAAATCATGCATATTTTTATTATCGCAGGAAGTATAATACAAGGTAGGGAAATATTGGAAAAATCTGACAAAGGATATTTTATCTTGCTGTGATATATACTAACGATATGAATATAGTTTCCCCAGATGATTTGAAAAGCTCTATTTGAAATGATTTCATTAATTAGATTGACTGGGGTGATCATGCCTTTTTCTATGCAGTGCATCTGCATTAAACATAATAAGTTACAAGCATTTATAAAAACGGCAGAGCCAAAACTAAAGTTAAATAAATAGTGCTTTATTGTTTTTTTGGGGAGTCTAATAGTATTGGAATATTGAAGTTGAACAATCAAATGTAAAATAACATGGTTATCATTGTGGAAGGGGTTTCACGGTGACTCAGTGGTTAGCAGTGTTGCCTCACAACAAAAAGGTCACTGGTTTGGGTCCTAGCTGGGTCAGTTGGTATTTCTGTGTGGAGTTTGCATGTTCTCCCCGTGTTTGTGTGGGTATCCTCCTGGTGCTCTGGTTTCCCCCATAAAGACATGCGCTATAATAAAGGCATCCGCTGCGTAAAACATATGCCGGAATAGTTGGCGGTTCATTCTGCTGTGCCGACCCCTGATAAATAAGGGACTAAGCCGAAGGAAAATGAATGAATGAACAGTAGGGAGTCTTATGCCATTTTCTTTTGTTGTCGTTCACGAGTTCACCTGCTCAATCAACTGCGTCAACATGGTAAACGATTTGACGTTGCTGTCCTAAAGTGGGGGCCAGAGCTATCAAACCCCTAAGAGAGCTCGAACTTCCCGTCCTTAAGCTCCAAATATGAGTCCCTCCCCTTTTTTAAAACATTTTGACAAAAAACAGAGGAGGAGATGGGGAGGTGGAGGGATGCTGGAAAAAAAAACCTGAAACAGTACAACGACTGCTACTTATATACACACACACGTGATGATTGACTGACCCACCTGACTGATCAGGCACCTCCCGAACTTAAGTTAGGAACTTCATTAGTTAGGTTAGACAAAGGAAATAAATGTAGAATGTTTTGTTTATTTTGGCCCTGCTAATTCCTGAAAGCAAATTCCATATTCTGTTTATATTTTTGAAACCTTTGTTTGTACAAATCCCTTCATGTTACCTTTTCTCTAGAAGGGCGTAACACCAACATTTTATATATATATTATTGGCCTCCCAGAAATATTAGCCTCTCTTTCCCTAATAACTCATCTCTAATAACTGATTTATTTTATCTTTGCCATGATGACAGTAAATAATATTTTACTAGATAATTTAAGGCACTTCTATATAGTTTAAAGTGACATTTAAAGGCTTAACTAGATTAATTAGGTTAACTAAGCAAATTAGGCAAGTTATTGTATAACGATGGTTTGTTCTGTAGACAATAGCAAAAAAAAAAAATAGCTTAAAGGGGCTAATAATTTTGACCTTAAAATGTTTTTAAAAAATTTAAAACTGCTTTATTCAAGCCAAAATAAAACAAATAAGACTTTCTCCAGAA
>CAIGQZ010004081.1:6126823-6140335 GCA_903798205.1 Danio tinwini
ATATATATATATATATATATATATATATATATATATATATAATGTATGTATATGTGTATGCCCTTTATGATACCTGCATTCTTGTTTTTTTCACTTTGCTTGTTTTTGCCTGCACTAATAATTATTATTTTTTTGGATCCAAATGCAATTTTTAATGAAAAAGATTATTCGCGCAGACAAAAACAAAAGAAGTCAAAAAATAGGAATGCAGGTATCATGAAGGGCATCGAAAAATGCAAAAACAAGCAATGATAAAAGTATAAAAAGTAACAAAACAATCATCAAAACATAACTAGGAAAACTATGAACAGGATATGTACAGACGACACACACTGAAACTATACTGACTAGGGATGGCTGACGTGAAACTGACGTTTCGACATCGTGTCGAGATTCCGAAGCGCAAGTGTTTCGAAACACTGCACCGAAGCATGATCCGAAACACCCAGGTCATGTGACTAAAGTGTTTTGAAACACCTGGTCATGTGACTAAAGCGATTCAAAGCATCGATCAATTCAGAAGTGTTTTGAGACCTGACGAATCTGCATTTGACTGACAGGGTCAGAAATTATTTTGGTCTCAAATAGCCTAGTGGACTGTGCACGTTGTTATTGTGCTTCAAATGACTTTTGGGCTCGAATCCCGACTTTTACAAATACTCAAAGCATGTTTTTATTTTAATCCTGTTACTGTTTTATGGTGTAGTCTAGATAGGATACAGCTGCGGATACATCATCAGTTTAGCATCATTTTTATAACACTGTAAAACATAAATTCATATATTTACAGTACTATGATGGTTGGGTTTAGGATTTGGGTAGACATTAATAAAATACAATAAATGGGAAATTTCATAAATAATATAAATAATTCTTGTTAACTTCTGGCCACAACCGTGTCTGATCTAGCAACAACCCTGTTTTATGACCAAAACAAGACATATTTATTCACAAAGTGTTTATTCGGATGTCAGACCAATGTTGAAACAAAACGATACAAGAACAGAGCAATTCAAACTTAAATTAAAGCATTTTAAAATGGCTGCATCAGCCTGGATTCGAACCCACTATCCCCGCATGGTAGTCAAGAACCCTAACCGCTCCACTAAACTACCTGAAGTTAAAATTCTACAAAGTGGGGTTTAATGCCTCAATTTGCTCAACTGTTCTTTGCTGAAGCTGTTCCAGTGCAATACATAAAAAAATGACCACTAGGTTTCACCGTAGAGTGGGGTTTCAAAACGTTTCGAAGCTTCGACACATTTGCTTCGACTGTTTTAGTGTTTCATGAAGCCTCGCTTTGCCCACCACTAGTACTGACAAACAAAGACTCAGCCTTGACTGATTTGTGCAATGTGTATAAATAGTCCAAACAATTCATGATGATGGTGTTCAGCTGTGTGTGATTAATGGTGAATGGTGACCGGTGTGTGCAACGGCATGCTGGGATATGTAGTTCCTGAATGGCGTGAGTGTAGAATGGCAGCAACCTTCCAGGAACAGCTCACTGGTTATGTGACATAAATCCTTTTCATCTTCTTCTAACTATGTGGTGCAGCTGATTGGTTTGTTGCCTTAGCAGCCAATGAGCTGGCTCCTCAAAATGTAAATAAATCAGTGTCATTTGTGCTAGCAATCTGAGGCATGTTTTAGGACGCCCTCCTCTACCCCAGCTCCACCTGTAGATATGCTACGGAAGTTACCTGTATGTTATGTTTGCTTGATTCCCAAACAAGTGACTCTTGGGAACGAGTTCTTTTAAGTGAAAACCATACAACGCCAACTGGTCATTCTTATTCATGAATAAAGGACTCTCGTAAGTCAGTTCTTGTTCATGCTATCAGATTCTGGAATAAAGTACAAATGAAATCAAAGCTAACCACTATGATTTTGTTAGCTCGCATTGCTAGTTTTATGGTGAACATTCATCTGTGCATGTCATTCAGTAAAAAAAATATTTTGCCCTTGTAATCTGAAATTAAAATAAAAAAAAATTCACTTCCTGTTTGTTTTCAGTTAAATTCTCAGATTAGATCTCTCTGAGGTATTAGGCGTGACTAACATACTTAACCACGCCCCTCCAATTGTCAGTTTGGACAACAAACAGAAATTGTGAGCATGAGGAGTCTGTTAGGTTGTAATAACTCTCTTTCTGAAAGAAATGCCATACTTTTATTACATCCAATCAGCTGGCAGTACAAAAAACAAGCCACACCCACTGTTTACACATTTAATATTCCTTTTCTCTAGGAACTGCTTCATAATATGAAAATTAAACAAAAAAAATAAAAGGTTGCAGCTTCAGAGTTATGCAGACTTTAATGACAGTTAATTTTATTGATTAAAAACCATACAATGTTACCTGTCCATTCGGATTCATAAGTCATAAACTATTGAGTCGACTCTTTTTAGTGAATAAAAAGCAAACACAATGCATGCATTCCAATTCACACACAAAAAAAAACTAACAAAAAAACTCTTATAAGCTGGTTCTTTAAATTAATCAGAAATATACAATCCAATCAGCGAAACAAAATAAGTTATGAGTAATAGTAAAATTTATTAATTTTATGACTATTACAACTAATTCAACCAACCAGTAGTCCAATCAAATAGGATGGACAAATTCACTCGAGTCATCACTGCCCTCAAAATGAATGACTTTTGTTGCTTGTTCAAATTGCATATTTAAAATGAGTTGAAACAACACAATTCTTAAGGTTTATTTTGTGGACGACTTAATTGTTTTATGTACTTAAATTTGTAAAAACTTCATGATTTGTGTTGAGAAAACGAAGGAATTGTGTGGAACCCAACATATTTTACAATGTGAATCAACGGCTGCACACTCTGTAATCCATGCTAGAATATTTCATTTGATTTTTCAAATTATAATTTACTCCATTTTTGCATGGAATAATCAGACCCTTATACTTCACTTTCAGATAGCCGCATCTTTGGAGGAGCAGGCTTTTACAGAGGCATGGGGTCACAAAGCAAAGGCTACCTTCAGTGAATCTCTAATGGACACCTTCACCAATCCAGACCTGAAGAAGATCCTCAAAAAGATCAATGTCCTGGAAGCTGCCAATCTACCAACCTTAGATAGAGAGCGGGTGAGTTTCAGTGATGAAGATGCACATGAAGAGCTGTAGATGATGTGTTTTGACAGCTCTCTTTGTTTTTCAGTACAACACTATTCTGAGCCAGATGGACAGCATCTACTCCACTGCAAAGGTTTGTCCCTCTCCAGAGGAATGCTGGTCTTTGGAGCCTGGTGAGAAACTCTCCCAACTAACTTTGTTAATGTGTCATTAAGGGTCAAAGTGAATGTGAAAATGCACACGCTTACAAAAAAAGAAAATGCATGTACAAGTGCTTGCAATGCAGCAAAAGAATTGTGCTTGATGCTTAACTTCATGCATGAACTACGTTTATAATCAAGTTACTTTACAGTATATTTGACTTGTGCATTCGGATTCATGAATCATTAAATGACTCTTATGAGTCAGCTCTGTTTCAATTCTGAATCAATTCTGATTCACAAATAAATAATTCCTTATATGCATTTTTTTATAAATCAGAAAAATACATTGAACAAGCGCTTGCAATGCCATAAAAGAATTCTGTTTCAGATCAGTTTAATGCTTAAAACTGTATATTTGATTAAAGGGACCAAATCAAAGAAAATAGTCACAATTTAGTATGCAAAACAAGCAGTGAGACTTTTAAACTAAAGTTACTACTGAGACTATATTCAGTACAACTTTGTGTGTACCCAGCAAGCATGGGATGTCAACATGACGTCAGATTGACATTGAACCCCAATGGGGGACGTTGTATGTTGTTTGAAAATGAAAATCGGGTTGACATCAGAACCCAACGTCAGGCCGACGTCAATGTCCAACGTCCAACATAAAATCTACCAAATGTCAACATGTAATGATGTTACAGCTTGACGTTGTGTGGGCGTTACCACTTTGACGTCTATCAGATGTTAGATTTTGGTTACCTGACGAATAAATGTCAGTATTTGACGTCAACATGACGTTGGTTTAAGATGCTGGCTCGAAGCTGGATTTTGGTAACTTTCCAACACAACCTAAAATCATCTAAATATTAACGTCATTTAATGCCGTTATTGAACGTCAAAATAATGTTGTCCTTAGGCGCTAATTCGATATTTAATTTTGGTCACCTGACGTCACGACTTAAATCTAACCTAATAATAATGTCTTATGATGCTGTGTGCCTGCTGGATATGTTGCATAAACAAAACAGTTAAAAAGAAGGTAATATTACAAGAAGGTTATATGAAATAATAAACCAAAAATGGACAAGCCCTGATTTAACTTCATACAGTTTGCTTAAACAACTCAATGTTTTACAGCCGATTTAGTTTAGACAACTAAATTTGATTGTCAGTTCATAATGAATCCTAAGAATCTGCATCTGTTTTAGAGTCCGTCTGCATATCTATTGAATCATTTACTGTAGATTCACCTTGACTGGATTATTTGAATCACTAAACGCTGACTTGAAAACAACTGTAGTCAGATGCGTCACTGTAAAAAACGATTACTTGACTTTAAAATGAAAGAGCGTAAACTCATTACCTTATAATTATTATTAAGTAAACAAACTATGTGCATAATTATGAAAGTTATGGCAATGAGTTTATTTGCTTTTTTCCCAAGTCAATGAACTTGTTGCTTTTAAGCCAATGGTTTTACTCACTTAGTTGCTAATTGTTTTTTTATGGTGTAAGTTCACCAATTAATTGTTTAGTGCATTCATGAATTAAACACCACTATAAAGTCTTTGACAAGGCTCTCTCATTTAAAATGACTTTGCTGCACTACATTTAACAATTATAGTGATGCAAAAAGCATAATATTTTGTGTTGGAATGCAGTGTAGTAAACGTTTGTAAATGCAACTCTCTCATTGTATTTTTAGGGCTCAAAGAAATGCTGATTTACAATGTACTTACTGTAAATACAGTAGTGAGGTAAAAAATGGTATCCCTTACTGCGTATCATTTGTCAAACATACTTGTGTACAAATTGTTTGTTAACATTAGCAGAGTTAGGTTAATATGCATTTGAAGCGTTTATCTCATTGTAAAAACTGAAAAGTGCACTATTATATCTGTCACATGCAACAGTTTTGCATTAGCTAATGAGATAATTAAAATCATATTCAGAATCCAAAAATTTTGCTGAATGCTGCTTTGGGTGAAGACACACATTTGTCATGAACTGGAACACTCCACTTCTTGTAGAGTTAAACAAAGTTGCACCTTTTTTTTATCTATTTAGCACATCTCCGGATCTGGCGGGAACACTTTTAGGTTAGCTTAGCATAAATAATTAATATTACATGTCCTGGCATTATGCAGTGCCTAAAAAATTAGCTAACGTCCGTCAATATAATGAATGTGACTACCTGTTTGTATGCTGTTAGTTGATTTTCATGTGCTGTGTAATATCATTATATCATGCTTAATATCAAATCATAATGTCATGGTATGGCAGCAAAATGTATTATTACATCAAAATAAGAGTATATTTTCTATCCATATTAACCTAGAAAATAGCTACTTTTTCATTTTCTGTCATTTATTTATTTTTGAGTAAAAGTTGAGTGTTCCTTTAAGCTCAAAGTGTAATTTGTCTGTGTGGCACAAAATCTGCAAAGGCATAAGGCGATTTTTGAAAAGTCCACTGAAGCTGCAAATGTGTCAGTCTCTGCCATTTTGAAAAAGATGTGAAGACGAAGCAGAACATGGAAAAACAAGTATGCAAGACTTGGAAAAAACAAGTACACCCAGCTTTTAGTCCTAACAGTGTCTCATTCATGCAACCATGCTTGCTTATAACTGCAGCGGATGTGAGCTGTTTGCCATCTCTAAATGCACATACTCCAAAAAGAAAAAAAAGCAACAAACAAACGGCAGTAAATCTCACTGAATGCACAACACTACATTTTAACAACATTAAAGACCTCTGCTTGATAGATCTAATGATATAATCTAAAACTAAAGCCAATGTGTTTCGTATTCTGTGTTCCTAAAAGCTTGCGTTCAAAGCTTTTTTTTTTTTTCTTTGAAAAACTGCACAGTTTAAGCTTTAGTGGGCCACAAAAATGGCCCTTATTTTGTTCTAGGGCTTCTTTTGCAAAACTTAGCAAAATCTAAATCGAAACAGTTTAAATTAGTTTAGTCAAATTAAAGTGGCTTTTTCAAACCTGTCATGTAGTGTCTGCTAAAGGTATTTGTGAAGGTAAAAAGTCTGTAAAGTTTCAAGATCAAAGTTAACAATTAGTCAACGTGTCTGCAGGCTTCAAGTCACATTTAAGACTTTTTAAGATAGTTATGAATGAAGTTTCAGACTTATAGGGCAAAAAACTAAGTTTTTTTTCCCTAATGGCCAGAGGAAAAGATTTTTACTTGCCTCCTTAAAATTCAAATACATATTTTAAATAATGTGTAAAAACAAGCAAACTCTAGTTATATACATATACTTTTTTTCAGCATTATTCTTAAAAAAAAAAAAGATAAGTTTTAAAAAAGATAATAAACTAAATGTATGCACAACGTGTCCATGTCACGTCGTGTCTCACAAGGTAGCTATATATAGGCCTGTCACAATAATCAACATATTGACTTTATGGCACAACACATGGATATGACCTCCTTCATTTTTGATGGTGCAATATATATTGTCCATACATAAACAATTCTAGCAACATTTTAGCTAAATGCTCAACCTCTCTATCTCTACTGAAGGTGTCAGTTTTATAAAAAAAAAAACACTATATATGCTAGATCTGGTAGCAGATATTGCAGCATCTGTTACTTTTTATCTTGCACTTTTTTGTTAACATTTATTATTTAATTTGTTTAGTATATAGGTTTTTCACGTTCTGAATCCGATGGCTAATTAATAAATTGTTAAATGACTATAATTAAATGAAATATTATTATAAATAAAATAGTATGCATTCTTTGAAGAATGTACTTGCATTATGATGTAATTATATTGTCATTCTGGAAATGAGTGGCATAAAAGGGTCTTCAAATGACAATATTATATTTTATTGCAATATATTTTAATGCAATATATCGTACAACAAAAGAGAGATATTGTGAAAGGCCTGTATAAATACATGGAGAACTTTTAAAGTTTTGTTATTGTAAGGAATTGAATTAAACTAAATTGGTAAATAGAGTTAATAAATGATAACTTTTGTAAAACTTTAAACTTAAACTTTTTTAGATGGATTGTTGGTTGTACTAATTGGGTAGCTTTACAAGGACAATGGAAAAAAATTAAGACCAGTTTAAAATGGTTCAAAAGCTACATCACATTTTACTAAATTCAAAACTTTAAGACCTAAAATTTTGTTTTTGAAATTGACATTTTTAAGACACCGCAGAGTTAATGGAGCTATTGTCTCCCAAAAGAAAGAAGCAAATCTAAATTGCCTGAAATCAGTCATTGGGTAATCTTCCTGCACACAATGTATGTTTATAATAAGTTTCAGAAAGCCAGTCTAAGGTCTTCATTTGTGGCTTTTGAACAAATTTGACTTTAACCTCAAACTCTTGACACTTTGTTCTGCATTTACACTCTCATTGTATTTTTAGAGCTCAAAGAAATCATGGCTACCTCAAGAAGCTATAAGAGGCTCCTGTATGCCTGGGAAGGCTGGCACAATTCCTCAGGCGTCCCTCTTAAAGCCTTTTACCCTGAGTTTGTGGAGCTCAGCAACAAAGCATCTCGAATGGACGGTGAGTAATTTCTTTTTAACCTGTTAGCCAGCACACCACTTAATTCAATAGTAACAGTTCTTAACCCCAGTGAATAACAACCACAAATTAGGTAATGGACATTGGACAGAAGAGCTTGACTATGGTCTATCTAGAAATGTAATACTGTAAAGCTTTAATATACAAACACATGAAATCAGTCATGTAATAACCTAGAAAAAAATTGTCTTAAAGGCCAAATGTCTCATGGGTTTATATTACAAATTTGATGAAGATAGCATGCAAAACGTGATTTCTGCAAAAAGCTTTCTGTAACTATATCGGTGTCCTTTTCTCCCTCACTGTCATATGCACTTTCTCAAAAATGATCTTCCCAAACTAAACAGTAACAGTTGCTGAATAATCTGGTCTAGAGTCACAGTTTAGGTATCTTTGGAAAGAAGACACTTTGATTAGAGAGTGAAGAAAGAATGAAAGCTCTGACACCCTGTCCTTCTTATTGTCCTCCTCAGGCTTTGAAGACACGGGCGAGTACTGGCGCTCTTGGTACGAGTCTCCAACCTTCAAGCAAGACCTAGAGAACCTGTTTAAACAGCTGGAACCTCTCTACCAAAACCTGCACGCTTTTGTCCGCCGAAAGCTCTACGAGTACTATGGTCCGAAATACATCAACCTTAAAGGTCCTATCCCAGCCCATCTATTGGGTAAGTCTTTTAGAAATGTGAACGTATTATGCATATGCATTTATGCTGCCGCAGGAGGCTGTGGAGTTTGCATGTTCTTCTTGCGTTTGCATGAGTTTCCTCCAGGTGCTCTGGTTTACTCCACAGTCCAAAAAGGTATGTGGTGTAGGTCAATTAGATAAACTAAATTGGCTGTAGAACATTACCTGGCAAAAGTCTTCTCGCTTATTCAAGTTATACGAGCAACAAACAACAACTTGACTTCTAGTTGATTATTTGGTATCAGAAATGGCTTATATGAAAAACAAAGGCCTCTAGATTATGCTTATTTTACCAAAATCAAATATGATCATGCCTTGATTTTTAATTAATTAGGATCGTAAGGTCTGACTTTGCTTAGACAAAAGTCTTGTCACATAACAGAAATAGTGTTGTATTAAATAATATTAAATATTAAAATAATGCACAGAATAGAATATATTCATGGTGCAGTGCAAAACGAATTAATATTGTGTCTGATTCCCATGAGCTTAGAGGACTGCATCCATACATCTCTGCAATGACTCAAATAACTTATTAATAAAGTCATCTGGAATGGCAAAGAAAGAGTTCTTGCAGGACTCCCAGAGTTCATTAAGATTTTTTGGATTCATCTTCAATGCCTCCTCCATCTTACCCCAGACATGCTCAATAATGTTCATGTTTGGTGACTGGGTTGGCCAATCCTGCAGCACGTTGACCTTCTATGCTTTCAGGAACATTGATGTGGAGGCTGAAGTATGAGAAGGAGCGCTATCCTGCTGAAGAATTTGCCCTCTCCTGTGGTTTGTAATGTAATGGGCAGCACAAATGTCTTGATATGTCAGGCTGTTGATGTTGCCATCCACTCTGCAGATCTCTCGCACGCCCTCATACTGAATGTAACCCCAAACCATGATTTTTCCTTCACCAAACTTGACAGATTCTGTGAGAATCTTGGGTTCATCTGTATTCCAGTAGGTCTTCTGCAGTATTTGTGATGACTGGGATGCAGTTCAACAGATGATTCATCTGAAAAATCTACCTTTTGCTACTTTTTCCAAATGATCAACTAGAAGTCAAGTTATTATTTGTTGCTCTTACAACTGAGATTGATGACAAGACTTTTGTCAGGTAGCGTATACAAATGGGAGAGTGTGTGGGTATTTCCCAGCACTAAGGGTTGAAATCTGGATTGTGGCTGGAAGGTCATTCGTCGATAAAACGAATGCCAGAGATTCATCCCCTGATAATGCAGGGAATAAGCTGACAGAAATGAAGTGAGTGCATACATGGCGTTTTGATGATGAAAATGATGAAAATATAATTACTCTAATTACACAGTTTTATAAAGTCTGAATGTTCAGTATAAAATCTGCTCTGAGTTTCTGCTTAATGGATTTGTTCACTCATGAATTAAAATTTCCTGATGATTTACTCCCTGCCCCATGACATCCAGATATTCATTCAGCTTTCTGTCTTCAGTTAAAAAGAAATGTTTTTGAAGAAAACATACTGCAGTACATATTTCAATGGGTATAAAATGGGTTGAATGTCCAATCTAAAACAATCTGTCCTTAAAAAAAAAAAAAAAAACTGTAACATATAAAATAATAATCAATAATGTTCTTTTTAAAAACAAGTGCAAGTCCGTGGCTTTACACATTAAGTAGTCACAATGAAAAGGTGACTTAGGCACACATACCAACTCAGTCTTTGCATGATCACTTTATAAACACAAAGTCACAGATGCTTTAAAAAGCAATAGTAAAATGATGATACTGGATGATTTTAAAAGTGAAGGAGAATAGAAAAGGTGGAGTTTTCTAGTGTCTTTCCAACATAAAGCATGAAGTTGTGGACATGCATCAGAGCTTGTGCAAGACAAGCATTTGTGATTAACAAGTATTTAAATGTACATTATTCATTTATTCACTAAATAAGACTCTGATTTCTTAATTAAACGCACTAAATTTCCCTATATGGAGAATTCCTGCAAGGTTTAACTAAAGAAAGGAAAAAAGATATGAACATCCTGGACAAAATGGGGATGAGTAAATCACAAAACGGTGAACAAAAAAATTACACAGAAATGCAGACCAGATTTTATGCTTTTACATTGTTTAGATTTAATTTTATTTTTTAGCAGATGCTATTATCCTAGGCAACTTAAAAATAGAGAGGAATTAGCAATGTTTTTATTTCTTTTCTATCCAAAGTTGGCATCACTTTTGATGCACCATGTGTTTGTTTTTAAAATATGTAGCGTTTGCTCAAAGAAGTCTGAATTATTAAACTTACACTTTTTTGTTTAAATTCAGCTCATATAAATGGTTTGCAACTATTTACCTTTAAAAAAGTATTAAATCCAACTAATAATTGTTTTTTTCAGTGTGCTAACAGTGTCATGTTTGATTTCTATTAGGCAACATGTGGTCACAAACATGGAACAACATCTACAATATGATGATCCCTTTCCCCAACAAACCCAATGTAGACGTGACCAACACCATGATCGCTAAAGTAAGCTAACAGAACTGTCTCCTAGTGAATGAATAACAAGCTGAGCACTTCAGAGAGCAATAAAGTGATTTGTGCCCATAGGGTTATAATGCTACGCATATGTTCCGGGTGGCAGAGGAGTTCTTCACCTCTCTGGGTTTGCTGGAAATGCCTCCTGAGTTTTGGGACAAGGCCATGCTGGAGAAACCCACTGATGGAAGGGAAGTGGTGTGTCATGCTTCTGCCTGGGACTTTTACAACCGCAAAGACTTCAGGTACAAGAAACATGTCATTAGCTATGCTTCCATCCACCTATTTTTATGCACATTTTGGTATATGGCATAAAAAAAACTCTGGATGAAAATGCCAAGATGCACATAAATGTTGAAAATGCGCATAAAAAAAATACAAACACAACTAAGTTGGATAATCTTTTCATCCAATAAGAAAAAATGTGCATAAACTCCAATAGAAACGCTTTTACCAAATAAATTTCAATACGCGCATTAAATATGCCAAGTGATTTTGTTATAAGAGATCATGTGATGATAAAAATAGCATTAATGGACAAATCAACAAGCTAACCATCACTCCAGAGGTTTATTAATATTATTATTATTACCTCCAGAACTATCTTGAGCGTCTGTGCTCAAGCATCTCACGCCTCTACAATTGACCATGTGTTCATTGCATTTCGTCTACTTAGGTGCAAGTAATTATTATTAGTCTTTAAAAAGACTCACGCAGCTTCTCCTACATCAGCTAATTCCGTTTTTATTGTTGATATTTGGCGCGTGTTTATCAGGAAGTGACTATTTTGTTCTCTTTGACTCGTTGGATGGAAACGCAGCAGTAATCCAAAACTTTTATGTGATATTCCAGTTTTGCACATAAATTTAATTTGCATCTTTGAATGGAAACATAGCTACTGTAAAGTGGCTCAGATTGTGACATCATAGAAGTAATCGGTTTTAGATGATGGTGGGGTTTCTGATGCTTGTGTATTCACTGTTAGTTACAGTAGAGCTTTTTTCATGCACATTTTGGCAGTAAAGCCAAAGTAAATCAGTAGATCTTTACCACATGCTTTCAGATTTGTCGCATCTTTGCAGAATTTGCAGGACAGTGCCCTCTGTACTTTAAAAGAGATTAACAAGTTATCACAGAGCAGTGTTTCCCTGACAAAAAGTGCATGAGAATCTTGGTAAAAAGCTGGCTCTGTAATCAGCAGTAAATCTCCAGCGTCCAAAGTTTTAGACACTTCTCACATCCGCTATTGTTCAGAGAGCAGTCCATTTCCAAACTCTCTCTTGCAATTGTTTGAGCCAATATTGTCATATCCAAAACAATGCAAAAGCTCAAACATTTTGTTATTCTGTCGGTGCCAAAAATCCTAAACAACCCCCACCCCCCACCCCACCCCCCGCGCTTTTGGTTTAGTCAATGTTGCTGTGTCTTATTGGTCAGGATCAAATAAACTTCACATGTTGATAGCAACACATTGTTAAAGTGGGCATTTGTGGGGATTTGCATTTTTACGCAGCGGATGCCCTTCCAGCCACAACCCAACACTGGGAAACACCCATAGACTCTTGCATTCACACACATACGCTATGGACAATTTCGTTTATTCAATTTGCATTCAATAGCACATGTCTTTGGACTGTGGGGAAAACCAGAGCACCCGGAGGAAACCCACGCCAACACGGGGAGAAAATGCAAACTCCACACAGAAATGCCAACTGACCCAGCCGGGGCTCAAACCAGCGACCATCTTTCTGTGAGGCGATCGTGCTACCCATTGTGCCACCGCGACACCCTATTATATTATATTATATTATATTATATTACTGCATTTTTCTAAATTTTTTAAGCTCTACAAATTACACGCTAATACAACCAATTGCATAAAAAAAATTGGTTTTCCGTTTAGTGCATTCTGGGTTTTTGGCTTCTGTTTCTGCCCAAAAATTTTTTGTTCAAGCACCATTTGAATAAAAATAACTAAATAATAGTGGAAAAATAATATAAAATGCATTTAATATAACAAATACTGCAATGATCCATTTTGATTTCGTAGTGATTTTAAACTTGTCCACCGAATTATTGGGTTGCTTAGTTTTAAAACAATAGGATTAGGAATTTTAGGACATAGAAAAATAGGATATTGAATTATTTTCATATAAAAAAAAAGTAAAGACACATCTTCATCATCGCAACTAGGGCTGCACAATATATTTGAGTTCGCAACAGTTACATCATAGGGATCTGCAATGTAAAGTTTGAATTATAGACATTATAGTTAACAACATTGTGGAGTCAAATTTCAAATTTGAACCTTACAGTAAAATATTATTATTGTTGATTAATTTAAGGACTGTGACCATAAGCATTTCAAGAAAATGTAAGCCATTTGGGCAAAATAAATTAAACGTTTGTAGCTTAAAGATGAATTGTACATCATATAATTATTTACTCAATGAAAATGATGTTGTTGTTGTTGTTGTTGTTGTTGTTGTTGTTGTTGTTGTTGTTG
>CAIGQZ010004081.1:6140345-6185336 GCA_903798205.1 Danio tinwini
TTGTTGTTGTTGTTGTTGTTGTTGTTGTTGTTGTTGTTGTTGTTGTTATTATTATTATTATTATTATTATTATTATTATGTTATTATACAGTTTGACTCCCCAAAAATCGTAAATCATTTATTTCTAAATCTAAGAGCCATTCAAGTCATCTGGTAAAATTGCATTTATATCGCAATATCTATTGCAGTAAAAGAAAGTATTGCAATGTCAGTTTTCTACAATATTGTACAGCCCTAATCCCAACCAGTAACAACGCATGTTTTACCTTGACAGAATCAAGCAGTGCACAACTGTGACCATGGAACAGCTGTTTACGGTGCATCATGAGATGGGACATGTGGAGTATTACCTCCAGTACAAAGACCAGCCGGTGAGCTTCAGAAGAGGAGCCAATCCGGGCTTCCACGAGGCCATCGGGGATGTTCTCTCTCTTTCTGTGTCAACTCCCAAACATCTCCACAGCATTGACCTCCTGGACCAACTGACTGATGACGCTGGTGAGTGAGAGACATGTCAAATTATACTGCCAGTGTAAATGTCTGATAAGCTAAAGAAGTTTGTGAAATTCCACAGAGAGTGACATCAATTACTTGCTGAAGATGGCTTTGGAAAAGATCGCCTTCCTTCCTTTTGGTTATCTTATTGACCAGTGGCGCTGGGGTGTGTTTAGTGGAGAGACACCACCTGACCGCTACAATGCAGAATGGTGGTACCTCAGGTAAGAAAATAAATATATACAGTTAAAGACAGAATCATTAGCCCTCCTGTGAGTTTATTAGTATTATGTTTTAAGTATTTCCTTAAATAATGTTTAACAGAGCAAGGAATTTTTCACAGTATTTCCTATAATATTTTTTCTTCTGGAAAGTCTTATTTGTTTTATTTCAGCTAGAAAATTTTTTAATAACCATTTTTAGGTCAATATTATTAGCCCCCTTAAGCAACATGTTTTTCCGATGGTCTACAGAACAAACTATCACTTTACAGTAACTTGCCTAATTACCTTAACTTGCATTACCCTAATTAACCTAGTAAAATTTGAACACTTGTTTCTAGTAATATCTAGTAAAATATTATGTACTCTAATTATGGCAAAGATAAGTTTTTAAAACTAGTTTAAAATTTTAGAAATGTGTTGATTTTTAAATATCATCTTTTCAATTAACAGAACTTTTGAAAAAAATACACGAGGGCTTATAATTCAGGGAGGCTAATAATTCTACCATTAACTGTACATTCAGTTTAAGATTAAAAAATATATTGCAAAATTTGTTCCACTAGTTGTTTTTGTTCATTTTTATACATTATCCCTTACCTGACAGACATAATTAATTACTTTTTTCTTTTATTCCATAAGGATGTCTAAAATCGGTCAAAAGCAACAATTAAAAGCTTACAATTCACATTTTTACACAATAAAAGAATCATAAATTATAGTCTTTATATTACTAAGGTTTTAACCCTATCAAATAAAATGCCTCTATTTTTCTAAATAAAACAAAAAGAGTTTCTTAATGCATGAAATATAAATATTAGAACAATTTCTGAAGAATCATGTTACACTGAATTAATGCTGCTGAAAATTCAGCTTTGACACATGGGGAAAAAAAATTAATTTCAAAAAACATTTTAAATTGTACAAAAAAATTGTATGTATCAAGCAAATGCTCTTTCTTTTCATGTAAAAAAATACATATATTTTCTATTTTTTTTAAAGTGTAGGCTCCAATAGCCTAGTGAGTATGCTGACTTATAGCACCATGGTGCTCACGGCAACTCGAGTTCGATTCCTGGCTCAAGGTCCTATGCCAATCCTTCCCCCTCCTCTGCTCCCAATGCTTTCCTGTCTGTTTCCACTATCCTATCTTATTATATCCCAATAAAGGCCAAAAAACCCATATAATTGAGGTTAATTATTATTCCAAAATATCTATTATTTCAAATGTATAATTCTATACTAACAAAAATTTTAAATCAAAATCTACAGCACTTTCAAAAATGTAAAAAATATATATATATATATATATATATATATATATATACATTTTATTTTATTATAGAACAAAATACCAAGGCATCTGTCCACCAACCAGACGTACAGAAGAGCATTTTGATGCTGGAGGAAAATATCACATCCCTGGAAACACACCATACATAAGGTACGCTTCTTACTGTATGTGCTAAAAACAAGCAAAAAGCAAACTATGATGTATGCAAAGACGATTTTTTTCCCAAATTTAAGGGTGAGGGCTAGGTTTATATACAATTTTAGTGTTAACGCATTACAAGTAACGCAAGTTACGTAATAATATTACTTTTCTAAGTAACGAGTAATATAACGCATTACTTTTAAAAATTATGTAATATTATTTGAGTTGCATTTTTGAAAATGTATTATTTGAGTTGCATTTGTGAAAATGAGTTATTTTTTAGGTTGATTTATTAACTTTTTTTGATTTATTAACTTTTAAAAAATAAGTTGCTGAATTAAAATGAAAGTAGTCATGATGAATCACGCAGTCATTGAGAGTGTGTTTATTTTGAACGCATTGAAGTAAAAGAAAAGGGAATTGTCTCAATGGACAGTGATTTTACTTAAGACAAAGTACAAAAGTAGCAAACACATTGCTTTAAACTTTTCAATAATCTTTATATTCGGCCTAGAGCTCTGAGGTCAGAAAGTTCTACGACAACATTATCCTAAAATAATTTTTGATGTGTTTTTTACAGGTTAATGAGGTGTAGGTTATACAGTGCGTTGTTAATTGCAGAACTCCTCTATTAAAAAAAGAAAGAGAGAAAAAAGTTTTGAAAGAGATCAAGCTTCAGTCAGGTAATAAAACGTAACGCAAAAGTAACTCAAAAGAAATGTAACGCATTACTAACCATAAAAATTAACTAAGGCAACTACTGTAGTTAATCTTTTGGGGAGTAACTCAATATTGTAATGCATTACCTTCAAAAGTAACTTTTCCCATTACTACATAATTTACCAAAAACATTTTTACAAAATATTTTTTTCTAACCGTTTTCCGAATTAGCCCCTGAATTAAATGTGGATTATAATGTAAAAAAAAATAATAATCAAAGAACTTTGAACCTGATTTATTTCAATGTTTTGATTCTTGTGTTTAATCAAATGTGCTGGTTTTTTACATTTTTTTTATCACTCGTTAGCATTTTTGATTTGATGTTTTTTTTCCCTCTTCATCTGGAGTGTCTTGCCTTAATCTTTTGCAGATACTTTGTGAGCTTCATTCTGCAGTTCCAGTTCCATGAGAAATTATGCAAAGAGGCTGGACACACTGGACCTCTGCACACATGTGACATCTACAAATCACGTGAAGCTGGAGCTGTTCTAGAGTATGTACTCAGTTTAAAGATTAGTGGTGGATAAAGTACACAAATCGGCCACTTGAGTAGAAGTAGATTGAATTAATATTGAATTAATATTGAATTAATATTAATATCTAATAATGAATTAATATCTAATATAAAGTAATATATAAAATTCTAATTTAAAAGTAGATAGAATTAACATAGTATTACTCCAGTGAGTTGTTAACTGGAGACTGACTGTGAACAGATTATTTGAATCAGTGAGTACTTTTACATGGACACCAATAATCAGATTTTAATACGATTAAGACAATACTTTGATTAAAAGTACTGTACGCACAGTAGTGAAATCAACATACTTAGTTACTGTCCACCACTGTTAAAGATGGACTGAGACCACAGTTTCATCATAATGTCTGTACTGTGAAACTGATTGTTATCTTTGTGGATTGTGTTTGAAAGGAAAGTCTTGAAGGCTGGCTCTTCAGAACCTTGGACTAAGGTGCTACAAGAGGCTCTGGGCACTGACAAAATGGATGCCGGAGCCCTGATGAGCTATTTTCAGCCAGTAACCACCTGGCTGAGGGAACAAAATGAGAAAACCGGAGAGACGCTTGGCTGGCCTGATTTTAACTGGGTGCCACCAGTACCAGAGGGCTACCCTGAAGATATTGGTAAGAAAGTGTGTGAAACCTATTTTTATTAGGGTTCACAAAAAAATGCTGGGTTGTTAATGGCACTTTTTTGTCCATATTTGACTCAAGCGTTTTTAGAGTTGGCCAGTTCATAATGATGATGTATTTTCAAATGAACAAACTCATAATGAATTTGAGAATGTACATCCAGCTATCAGTTATCTCAAAATAAATGTATGTTAATAATTACATATGTTGGTTCAAGTTAGTTTAAGAGTACAGAATTAAGTTATAATGGTTAATGATCACATAAAAATGTATTCATAATACTGTATTGAAAATATGACTTTTAATCACTCTATAAATTGTTTTTTTTTTTTAAATCAAAACAAATGTCAACAACTTTGATTGTAATGTCTAATGAGTTAAAGAAAACAATTCACAATTTACACAATAACTAAAAAGTTTAATTATTTTTTTATTAAACTTCTCTTTTTGCTTCTCTGCTTACACTAGTAATCAAAAGTCTAGCAGTCAACTAAACTGAAATTAAATAAACACAAGAGTGTATTGATGTTTCCCAGTGATAGGTTGCACCTGGAAGAGCATCCGCTGCTTAAAACGTGCTGGATAAGTTGGCGGTTTATTCCACTGTGGTGACCCCAGATTAATAAAGGGACTAAGCCGAAAAGAAAATGAATGAAAGTTTTATAATCATTGATTCCATACACTAGAACATACACTCAAAAAAAAGAAGATTTTTGCTGGATGCTTGTTCAAACTATTTATTTTAAAATAAGCTGCATCAACACAATTCTTGAGTTTTTTGGAGGAGACAACTTAATTGTTTTTACAACTTTATTTAGAAATTATGTTGGAATTTGTATTAAGTCAATATAAAGGAATTGTGTGGAACCCAGTATTTTTACAGTGTACACTTGGATGTAAACAGATGTTCTTTTTTTTAACCAAAAATGGTTCTTCTATGACATCGCTGTCTTTATCTTAAAGATTGTAGATATTCACCCTTAAAAATAGATGTCCCAAAAAGGGGTTTCTATATGGAGCCACATTAATAAAAAAATACATTTGCAAAAAATAAAACTCATACATGCACAGCACAATTCATATTTACAAAATCCAATTTATAATTTCAAAACACAATCAAAAATTCTAATTGATTTCTTTAAACCCAGTTGTCAAACACTCACTTAAAATATGGGCACAATTTAGAAGAAGTTTTGCACTTAAAGAACTATCAGCTTATGCCCCCATAGCAAGAAATCATATGTTCATCCCCTCTACTATAGACAAAACTTTTAATATCTGGTCTATGAAAGGTCTCAAGACATTAAAAGATATGTTTATTGATGGACAATTTGCCTTATTCCAAGAAGTAAAAGTTAAGTTTCAAATTCCAAATTCTCATTTCTTTAGATACCTCCAGCTGTAAAGTTTTGTATCCTTCTCAATGAGCCACTATCCATAACTGCCTCCTTCCTCCCTGCTTGATTCTATTATGGAGCTAAGCCCGTACTCAAAGGGACTTATTGACAAAATATATTCTATAGTTAATTCCTATAATCTGGAATCCCTGGTACAATTAAAAAGAAAATGGGAAGTGGAACTAGAGACAGAACTATCAGAAGATATGTGGCAATCCGTTTTAGAGAATATCCACTCATCTTCAATTTGTTTAAAACATACAGTTATACAATTTATAGTACATAGATTACATTGGTCCAAAGTGAAACTAGCCAAATTTAAACCGAATATAGAGCCTAATGGTGACCGATGTAATATTGAGCCAGCTACTTTATCTCGTATGTTTTGGGCTTGTTCAAAATTAAAGGATTTCTGGCAGCTGACAATTAAATTTCTCTCTGACGCATTAAATTCCTTTATAGAACCTGACGCCATAATTTAAATTTTTGGGAATACACCACAGTCCTTATGTTTTAACAAAAGCAAGATAAATGTGATAGCCTTTGCTATGCTTTAAGCTAGAAGATTAATATTGCTGAAATGGAAGGAAAAACTCCCTCCAACCTTTAAGCAATGGCTTATAGAACTCATACACCACCTGACCTTAGAAAAAATACGATATACTGTAGGAGGCCGTTCTGATATGTTTTTTCTCATCTGGCAAACAAGTTTTAGATCACATAAAGAAAATGGACCCTTCAGTCATTTTAGAAGAGTAGAACCTTTCCTTGAGATAGGATATATATATTTTTTATTTTTTTTTCTTTCCTTATATATGAGAGTAAAATATGTTTTACATAATATTATTATTTATTTGTATTTAATCTTAATATCATTTAAGGGAAAAACTATTTGTAAATTTTGTATTTTGTAGCTATTTGTAAAAATCAAATTGATAAATATTTCCCCAAATGAATTGGATGTGGGCATTTATAAATTGGGTTTTGAAATTACAAATTAGATGTGTGCACTCACGAATTGCGTTTTGAATTTACAAATTGGATTTTGTAAATGTGAATCGTTTATGAGTTTTATTTTGTAAATGTATTATTTTTGAGACTGATCTGGTTCCATATTTCTGCTGTGACGCCATAGAACAATGGTCTCAAACTCAATTCCTGGAGGGCCGCAGCTTTGCATAGTTTAGCTCCAACTCACACCTGCTTAATAGTAGGGGTGTAACAGATGACGGTTGATCCGTGATCCGTATGGATCAGGACCAGCAGTTCAGAACACACGTGACCCACGGATTAATAAATTTTTTTGAACTTGTATGTTAATCCAACATTTATAATAATTGCAGAGGGATCGCTTCCAGCGTTGTTCAAATCACATGTATGAAAGCATTTTGGCTTTCCTGTAAAATACAATGATGACGGAAAAAGTTGTGGTGGGAACTAAATGCTTTCTTAGGTTATAATTAAATGTGTTTTCAGTCAATGTTTTTTTTAACCTGCATTAATGCATTCAGTGTAAAGCTGCACAATTAAACAAAAATACCGTGATCTCAATTCAAACCCGCGCAACATAAATGATAATGATTTGCATATGTTTATTAATCCTTCAAAGCGCTGCATTCAAATCTGCGTTTGATCGAGAGCGATTCAGTTTTTACACTTTTACAGTGAGTTACAAACAGTTAAATAACACAGAAGTACTGGGAGAACAGTTTATAGTTCAAATATAAACACTGTTTATGGTAAAGATTAAAATCACTGTTTAATGAAACTCAACACTGGTGAATGTTGTAGTAATTACATTGTGTAACCAGTGGGTAGTGACAAACAACCGTCAAAATAATGTCACTGAATAGGTTTTAAAAAATAATCCACCGATAATGAAACATGAAGTTTTATGTCTGAATTGTTAAATAATTAAATGAAAAAAAAATATGATATGTTAGATTTTGATGTGTTAGATTTCTATATTTAGCATTATCAGCAATTATCAGTAATTTTTCGTATTGAATATTTTCCTTTTTCTTAGCTGGTTCTTTCTTTATTTTTTAATTAAAATTACAAGCTCTAAGTTCTGTTTGTTAAAACCAATGGTTTTTGCAGTAATATTTTTGTATAAATGGAAAGCAGTTGACATTTGTCTCCTCCCTTTTTTGCCCTCCAGGAATTGAGTTTGAGACCTATGCCATAGAAGAACATAAAATCTAAATAGAACCATAACTGAACAGTAATTTACTGTAAAGAACCCCTTTTTCTTATGGTGAAGACCATAAAGAACCTTGTTTGGAATGGATCTTTGGATTGAGAATGATTTTGACTTTGTCAGGATTAATTCTTTTTGCAATTGTACAGTACTCCTGTCTTATAAAAGACCTCCAAAGCCTCCCCAGAAACTGTGCAGAACTCATTCTCATGTTTCCCGAATCCCTCAGGTAAAATAACAGACGAGATGCAGGCCAAGCTGTTTTTAGATGAATACAACAGCACAGCCGAGGAGGTCTGGAATGCATACACAGAGTCCTCCTGGACCTACAACACTGATATCACGGAAGCCCACAAGGAGAACATGGTGAGGCCCAGACTTGCAATGTACTATACAACACTGCTATTTCTCAGAGTCTCATGCTGTAATCTTTGGCTTTAGCTGCAAAAAAACTTGGATATGGCCAATCACACCAAGATCTATGGACTAGAGGCCCGTAAATACGACACCAGTGACTTCCAGGACGAGTCTGTGAAGAGGATCCTGACCAAACTTAGTGACCTCGAGAGGGCTGTGCTTTCTGCAGAAGATCTCGTGGAGGTAGGATGGATAGATGTTTGTTGCTTTATGTACATCTGCTGACAAATATTTTACTCCACGGAAAGAGCAATAGCGCAAATGGGTTTTTTAGATAGTTTATATTTAGTTATTTTACCTGAGGGATCCAGGAAATATGAGAATGATTTTTGCTCATTTTTTGATTTATTGAGGCTTTATATTTAAACATATTGAGAAAAAATTATACTCTGAAGTCAAAATCAGTCTTAATGTTTTATTATTATGAGCTGATTATGAGCCGTATAATGAGCTGATTAAAAACTCAACACTCTCTTATAAATGTATCTTAATTGGCATTAGTTTGTAAAATATTTTCACACTAAGAAAAAAATGGTTCTTTGAACAGCTGTTCACTGTAAAAAAATTCTGTTAATGAACAGTTTCCATTATTTGTGATTCACAGAAAGTGCTTTCCATTTATTTATGGTTGTGAATTGCATTATGGGACGTTGATCTCTGCTCTGTCGACTTTTGATGTTGAAAATTTAACTCTACAGTTTAACAAAGTGACTTTTATTGACTTTTTTTGTAGTTTGAAATAATATAATGTATAATAAATAATAATATATAGACAAATAAGTCTGTAAAATAACAGAAAATGTACTGGCAGTTTATTACAACGTTTTTGTAGCATAATATACAGTACAACACCAACCCAGACAATATATCACTTTAAACTATTAAAAATGTTAATAAAAGTCACTTTTTTTCCAAATTTTCAAGGTTAAAAGTTGTTGGAAGAAAGATCAAGGTCCTATAATGCAATTCAAAAGCATAAAAAACATAAACATGAAACACAGAATACGGGAAACTGCTAATGTACAGATATTTTTTTACAGTGTTAAATGAATAGTTCTTTACGGAACCCAAATTGGTTCTTCTATGGTATCACTGCAAACCCCCTTTTTGGAACCTTTAAATTAAAGGATGAATATTTCAAATCTGTAGGATAATTTAGCATTTTGCAGTGATGCTATAAAGAAAAAAGTATTTCAGTTTTTAAAAAGAGCATTAGTGTATGTCAAAATATATGTTCTAGTTTATGGAATCACTGACAGTAATAAAGAACTTTTATTTTTATTTAGTATAATTATTAATGTTGAAAACCACTTCATGTCCTTGGGGAAAACCAAATACACTATTTTAAAGACTTTTTTGATTTAATATAATAAAAAAAAAATCTATCATTTATATTCTTTAACTCTAGTCATTATAATCAAAGTTGTTGACAAAGATATTGAACACTGAAAAATATTTTACTCCACTGTGGGAGCAATACAGCACATGTTGTTGTTTTTAGATTTAGTTTGGATTTATTGGATTTTAGTGGTAATTAGCGGTTGCTCCCAGATGCCATTGATCTTAATTATTTTTCTAAAAAACTAAAAGATTACCTTTTATGTTCATAGTACAATAATTTACTAGCATCCATGGAGACCCTGTACAGTGTAGCGACAGTCTGCAAGGACGAATCCAACTGCCTGCCTCTGGATCCAGGTGAGTTAACTGAACAAAAAATAAACACAGATCTTTCTCAAATTATCTTCTTTTATGATTCACAATTTATGATTGCCATTTGCAGCCTTAGCCTATATGTGTGATACCTTTTATGTTGAATAAAATCCTTTTAAATGCACTATTTGTAATGCCACAATAATGGTTATAAAAATATAATTTCAAAATTAAGGCAAATTATTGTTTCATTGTCATTAAGAATAACAGATATTTATGGGCAAAAATAATTGTGAAAATTGTGGCTTGGATAATTTGAATGGTGACAAAGTATAAGGATTAATCATCATATATGAGTTATTATATTTATTCCACATATGAACTGTTATTACAAAAAAAATTAAAGAAGAAATTTATATGCCCCATATACAGTTTATCAAACAGTAATAATTACATTTATTAAAATGTAAATTAATTTCAAAAATTAAATAATATTGTTGTTTATTGTTATTTTGTCAGATTTTTTTGTTTACAATTAATGCAGTATTTAAATGATAATTTATATCACATACATATGCATTTATCTAATATAAATAACCATTTTCTTATATATGCATTCATGTGTGTATTTACGTGTACATAATAAATATACACAGTACACACTTAAATTGTCAAAAACGTTTATTTAGGATTTTCACAATCAATTTTTGCTAAGTTAAATTCACTCTATACTGTAAAAATCATGAAAGTCAGCACACAAGTTACGTTTATAATAAAAGTTTTATTTGCTGTTATGTACATGCTGCGCAAAACCCCACGTGTAGACCATAAACCCATCTGTAAACTGTTCAACAATAAACAATGAAAGTGCTTAGTGTCTGTTTTTCATACGGCAGCCTGTCAAACTGATCTACAACCGCTTTCTGCTCTGCATTCAATGTGTTTGTGTTTTATTTTTTCAGATCTGAATAAGATCATGGCTGAGTCGCGGGATTATGATGAGCTGGTGTTTGCCTGGCAGGGTTGGCGAAACGCCTCAGGCAGAGAGATCCGAGACAGCTACAAGAGATATGTGGAGCTTGCCAACTTCGCTGCTAAAAGCAATGGTCAGTGCCTGACAATAAAGCAATTTCTTGCTGGTGATTTAACATTTTCATTTCATAGTTATGGAAAAAATAATGCACAAAACTAGGCATTGTGCCAACATAAAGCGCCATTGTACTTCGGGTGTCTCAAGTTTGAGTCTCTCTCTTCTAAATCATCCTGTCCTATCCTAATAAAGGCCAAAAAAACAAAATCTTAAAAAAACAAAACACAACTCTTCCACCCCCAGGTCGTTATAAGTCATATTACATTTCATATGTCAGACATAATACAGGAAAACACTGTGTGATGGAGCCTATTGAATGCAGTTATACAGGACCGATATTGGGGCAAAAAGTAGAGTTTTTGTTCGTATCAGTTTTTGTCTCATGCGATGTAGCTGACCAATCACACAAGCTATGAGTTCAGTCTCACACACTTTAGTCTCTTTTTGTTCCGAATAACACACGCACAAATGTAATATTGATTCTGTATAGTTCAGTAAAAAATAAGTTAATAATCTGTTCAATGTAAACAAGAAAAATCTGTTCAGTTTAAACAAGATCTGTTTGTGCTAAGTTTTGCCAAGAAAATTAATATCCATAAAACAATAACGTAAGTGTTTTTAGATCAACATGCAACAGGTTTAATTTCAATTTCTTTTTTCCTATTCGTTTAAAACACTTGGGTAAATAATTGACACAGTAACTACACTCACTGACCACTATATTTGGTACACCTTATTGGTACCAGGTTGGACCCCTTTTGCCTTCAGAACTGCTTCAGAGATTTTGGGCCATATTGACATGATAGCATCACGCAGTTGCTGCATATCCATGATGCGAATCTCCTGTTCCACCACATCCCCAAGATGCTCTATTGGATTGAAATCGGATGACTGCGGAGGCCACTGGAGTACAGTGAACTCATTGTCCTGTTCAAGAAACCAGTCTGATTTGCGCTCTCAGAACAGGCAACTATTGTCCATATTTGAGGAGCCTGTGCAAATTGTAGCCTCTGTTTCCTGTTCTTAGCTGACAGGAGTGGCACGCAGTGTGGTCTTCTGCTGCTGTAGCCCATCCGCCTCAAGGTTCGAAGTGTTGTGCGTTCAGAGATACTCTTCTGCATACCTTGGTTGTAACCAAGGGTTATTGGAGTTAGTCTGACCATTCTCCTCTGACCTCTGGCATCAACAAGGCATTTGCACTTACAGAACTGCCACTTATTGGATATTTTCTCTTTTTCAGACCATTCTCTGTAAACCCTAGAGATGATTGTGCATGAAAATCAAAGTAGATTAGCAGTTTCTGAAATAGTCAGACCAGCCTGTTTGGCACCAACCACCATGCCACGCTCAAAGTCACTTAAATCACCTTTCTTCCACACTCTGATGCTCTGTTTTAACTGCAGCAGATTGTCTTGACCATGTCTACATGCCTAAATGCATTGAGTTGGTGCCATGTGATTGGCTGATTAGAAATTTGCGTTAACGAGCAGCTGGACAGGTGCACATAATAAAGTGGCCGGTGAGTGTGTAGCTCATTAAGTATTCACCCCCACCTCCTAGCAGTTTCAGGGGTTTTTTGTTAAATGTCTAAACATTTTTGCCTTTAACTTAATGACTTTAAGCCTTCTTTTGCAGAAAGTTTTTCAGTTCAATTTCTCATTAGAATAATAATTTGCAATGTAGTGTAATTCGACCAAAAGTTATAATTAATTGACAGCCCCAAGAAAGAACTCGTGAAACACAGGGCTTAACTGGATTACGATATTTACAACTGAATAGTGAAAGTTTTTATCCTACATTTTTGAAAGTGTGCAAACTTTAAGTGGAGTCAAATAAAGTAAGTCAAAATGAGTATAGCTCATGAATAAAGCTCTAATGCTGATTGTTTGTGCATTATCAGGTCACACGGATAACGGGGCATTCTGGCGCTCTTTGTATGAGACTCCCACCTTTGAACAGGATCTGGAGGCCTTGTGGAAAGATCTAGAACCGCTCTACCTCAGCGTTCATGCTTATGTGCGCAGGGCACTGTATAAGAAATATGGCCCAGAACGCATCAACCTGAAAGGACCAATTCCTGCTCATCTGCTTGGTGAGAGATGCAATATTTATAATAACATGATTTGAACTGAATTATACAATGCTTTGGTTACAAAATGTCTTAAACTTAACTTGTTAATGTCATGTGATCTAACAAGTTCAGTAATACAGTATTTACCAATCGGAATGGGCAGATTTCAAAATTTAGAAAAGGGTCCTTTATGAGAGCTGATGGTATTTTATGACATCTAAACCAATCCTTCAGAAAACATAACTTTTTTTAAAGTGATGTTTTTAATGAGAATAAAAGAAGTTTGTACAAGTAGTTTTTTTGGAGAAAGAAGTTTTTGTGCAAGCTTCCAAATCATTAAATTTACATGTAGTCATTTAGCAGAAGCTAAATCATTCAGTGATTCAAAAGAAAGAGGCAATACACACACAAGAAGTGCTAAAAAAAGGAGCTTATTTGTGCTCAGAGAATTTCAAGAGTTCACACTCTGATGATTGATAATAAAGCATGTTTGGCACTCTGTCCTGGGAGAGAGCTCTGAGCTCAAAAGATCCTCGAGCCCGGGGCTCCCTTCTGTTTTAAGGGCGAGAGGGAAGTTTGAGCTCAGGTCTTAAGAATTCTCCTGGTTTAGTTAAGACCTACTGTATGACGGATTATAGGGATTGTTATGGAGAGATAACTGCTGACTGAGGGCATAGGTAGAAGCCTGACTAAGAGCTTATCTATAGTGCCAATTTGGTTTAGTCAATTCACTTATGTCACATGTCTTTGGACTATGGGAGAAAAACGGGGAACCTGGGGGAAACCCACGCAAGCACAGAGAGAACATATAAACACTGGGACAGCATTTTCACCCAAGAAAACTTATTGAAGGTCAGGCCAAAGTAAAAGAGGGGGGTGGAAGCACAATGTTTCTAAAAAGTGGGGGGGAAGCAGGCCAGAATCATGGTGCCAGGCCAGATGCCTTTGGCCAGTCTGCCCCTTTCGACTGGCCTAGTAAGGACTTGGACCAGTGGCATTCTTGCTGTGAGGCAACAGTGCTAACTACTGAGCCATCGTGCCACCCTGTCTAGGAAAAGAGGAAGGAGCAGGGGTGGAAGGGGAAGACAAAGATAACTAAGCTAAGAAACTATTTATAGTGCCTTAGGATTCATCTGATTGATAAATCATGTGTTAGCTAATGTAGGACCAGCCATAGTCAATCATAAGCATGTGATCCTCTCTAAAATAGTTTATAAATAAACTTCACTTTATGCTAGAGTTAGGATGTTTCTATAATTGGTTTGTCAAGCCCATGTACAGTGATTGTTTCAGTTAATGTGTCGGTGAGATGAGTGTGTTTTCTACAGGTGGTTTGCTAAACCCACTCACCTGTGTGAGGCACACTCAGAATTATAGTATTTAGGGGGTGGTGCATGCTGAGGCACTACTGTCAAACTAAATGTAAATCAGTTATAAATTACCATAATGCTGCTTAGATAAAAACATACAATATTACATGATTGACTTATTATATACATTGCTGTCAAGCCAGATATTTTATTCTTTCCTATTGTGATTCAGTTTATAATTTGTCAATAATCAAAAACAAATGTGATCCTCAGGCAGTAATAGTTACACTAACTATTTATATTCCTATAACTAATTTATTAATTGCATCTTTTTACAATTGGTGATTCATTCCACTGTGGCGACCCTTGGTAAAGTGAAATATATATTTTTTTTACTTCACTAAAAAGATTAGATCATTCTAAATGCTAGAAGCTGTGAGCAAGTAGATCAATTTCTACACATAACTGTAACTTGGGCGCAAGCAAATAAGAATAGAATACAATAAAAACATTGAATCTTTCCGTTGTAATCTTTTAATAATTTCCTACACGCAAACCTCTTTTTCACAGAAAAAACTAGACTTAGAAAAATGGACAAAATCATAAAAAGCAAAACTAAACATTTCAAAATGGTGTCTATTATATAAGTACTATTCACACCCCTTCTTATTTTCAAGAGGGTTTGCATTGATATTCTGTAGCTGTTTGCGGCAACTCCAAAGTAATCGACAGGATATAATTTTCTTACAAAATCATCAAGCGTGACTGTGTGTGTGTGAATAATTTAGTGACTGCATTTGGATATTCACGTGTGGAAAATTGTGTGTACTTGTGTATGTGTGTGCGCAATGATTCCACATGACTGGAGATTAAATGGCTTGGAATTCCTGTCGCTGTGGTTTCCTCCAGTGCCAGTGGTCAAAGATACACCATACTCCCTGACGTCTTGCATTTTAGTTGGCTGATCTTTTTGCATGGTTTTGGTTTATCTCAGGAAACATGTGGGCTCAGACATGGTCTGGTATCATGGACCTCGTCAATCCATACCCTGATGCCACACAAGTGGATGCCACGCCGGCCATGATCGCACAAGTAAGATGAAAACTGTAAACACTCAAATCTATTACTAGATCTCACAGTCTGAGCTTGTGGAAAAGTCTGTGCATGTTTACATCAAGTGTTAAATAAAGTAGATGTTGTAAACACTCAGTGCAAACAGTATCTACTACTATTTACACTAACTACAAATAGCAAGAAATAGCATCTTGTTTATATGATGTGTGCAGACAGGACTCCTACACTGTAAAAAAAAATATCTGTAAATTGAGTTTTCCGTATTTCACTTATTTGAATTGCATTACGGGACCTTGATCTTTCCTTAAAGCATTTGATAATTAAAAGCTTAAAAAAAAAACTTTTACTGACATATTCTTATATTATTTCTTATACATTTTTGGGACAGATATTGTGATTTGATTTATGATTTAATTTTGTAGTCAAGCTTCAGCTCAATAATCTGTAAGGAGTGGCAACAATTCTGCGACAGCTCTTAAAAATGACCTGTTTTTGTTCGGTGTCTGTGACCAAAATATTCCCATATTACAAATGCTGTTATTCTTTGATATTAATTCGTCTATTAATTCTTTGTAAGCAGCAGATGCCATAATGCCACTTGTCAGTGCTTTCCTGTTTGTTTTCTTTTATTTATTGTGGGTGTAGTTTGGTTGCGCAATTCTGATTGGGCAGAACAAAAGTGTGCCAAAGTTCTTTTAAGGCAAGTCATTTCACTCGATGACCATCTTTGAAAGGCCTCTCAGGCAGTATACTCGGGTATTCTGTTTGAAAAATATGAAACATCAAATTCTCTTGCAAAATTGCTTGCAAAAGTTTACGATTAAATTTCATAATAGGAAACACCAATAAAATTAAACTACAACTGTCTCTTTAGTTTCCTTTCTAAACCTCAAGAAACTCACGTCTTGTCCGAGCCTCTCCCCCAGAAGTTCCCCAGTCTTTACGGATCGCTGATTGGTTTCTGTACTAGTAGGCGAGCTTCATTTGCCACATTGAACATCACACTTTTCCCATTTCAAAATGGTAAGACAGCTAGCAGTCACGCATTTGCTCTGAGCAGGGGAAATGAAATAATGAAATAAATATGTATATTGCAGCCTCTTGCAATTAACTAATCACAAAGTTTTAAATTGACGATTTTTTTTTAATAAATTGCGATTTGATTCCGATTAAATCGCACAGTCCTAGCGCGCACAGACTTTTAATTTCAGTCAGCCAGCCCCAGGGCTTCTGGTTAATTGTTGTCCTATTCAAAAATCGCTGCGTTTAAGATCTGATTTCTTTAAAAAACAGCAATCTTCACTGCCTGGCTAAGATACGATATAAAGTAAGTATCAGACTAAACAAGAATCACTGCATT
Organism: Danio tinwini; assembly: GCA_903798205.1. NCBI lineage: Eukaryota > Metazoa > Chordata > Actinopteri > Cypriniformes > Danionidae > Danio > Danio tinwini. The sequence continues at coordinate 6,156,941 of CAIGQZ010004081.1, forward strand.
AAATTAGATTTTTCCGCGCCATGTCTTTAAAATATGGAAATTTATTTTACCCCAGTATTAAACGGTCTTTCGTCTTTTGTTACGCTTTAACAACCAAATGGATGCTTAAATCTATTTAACTGATTATATTTGAATTACATTACAACATCAATGCTGTAAAAGCAACCTTATGAAATTGAAAAAAAGTCACATAAAGCTTTCACCAGAAATTCATCATTGGCTGAAAAACACTAGCTGTGCATATAGCCCATTCACAACCAAAAATAAACGAAAAATACTTGTGAATCACAAAATACTGAACCTTTTAATTTTGGTAATTCAAATAAACCATAGAAAAATTGGGGTTAAAGGGATGGCTCATTTAACCAAATTTACTCACACTGTGGTTCTACAATTCTAAGAATTTCTATCTTCTGTTGAAAACCAAACAAGATTCTGAAAAAAAAAAAAAAAAAAAAAAAACAGCCAATGACTTTCATTGTAGGAAAAAAAAGCCAATGACTGTTTTCCAACATTTTTTTGTATATTACATTCAATGTATATTACATTGTGTTTAACAGAAGACATAAACTCACCCGGTTTGGAAGCAGTGGAGGATGAGGAAATTATCACAGAATTTTCATTTTGGGGTTAACCATCACTTTAAGAACGATTTGGTTAAAACTCTACAGTTCCAGGAACAAATTATTCCATTTCATAATTAATTATTAAAGTATAACTTTAATTAAAACAAGGATATGCATTAATAAGACGTGGTCGTGGAAGCGAATTTATAATTCGAATTATGTTCAGAGCTCCTAGTTTAAAATAGGCTAACAGTCAGTTACTACTATATAGTATAAGATAACACACTGCTGCCTAAATAAATAGGCTAAAAAATACACAGTTGATCACTTAGGCCTATTAAAATCTTATTTAAAAACTGTACTGAAAAGCTCACATGCTCTGGCTGCTACAGTATATCAGTTCAGTATGCTTAATATGTTACATAACTGCCCCCTGCTGGCTATGTATTTCTTGTGTTAGACCATGTTCTGCTTTGGCGCAGTTTACTGCGGAGACGTGCGATATTAATTTGAATCACTCGCACATTCTCAGTAGCCATATCTGTATGAAGGACACTAATGGCATTATTCATACAATTTTGGTTATGTATTAATATAACTGCAGGTTACCTACGCTTATAATTACTTTAATAAAGTTATTAGTAATTAGGTATTAGTTAATTAAATAAAGTTATTAGTAACTAATACTAGGCCTGCCACGATATCTGTTGTTTGTTGTACGATATATTGCACCAAAATATATTGTGTATATATGAAATCAGAATACATTGAATATTGAATATATCAAATCAGAGTGTGAAAGTGCAAGTCCTAAATAAATAATGATAAATGTTAACAAAAAAGTGCAAGGTAAAAAAGAAACAGAGACTGCAATATCTGCCACCAGATCTGTTTTCAGTTGTCAGACACCCATATGAAAGTATACTATAGTATTTATAGTAAATAATACTATAGTGCTTTTTTTAACCATACTGACACTGACACCTCCAATAGAGATAAAGATGTTGTGCAATCAGCTAAATGTTGCAAGAATTGGTTATGTATGGGCGATATATATAGTGCATCACCAAAAATGCTTTGTGCGATAAAGTCAATATATTGATTATTGTGACAGGCCTAACTAATACATTTATAGTAACTAATAACTTTTCAGATTTTAATTGTAATGCAATAATGTGCAACTTCACTATACAAATAAAATATAATTGAACTGAATATTCAAACTACTCTTTGGTTCTTCAGGGCTGGACCCCCAAGCGTATGTTTGAGGAATCGGACAGGTTTTTCACATCTCTGGGTCTCCTGCCTATGCCTCCTGAGTTCTGGGAGAAGTCCATGCTGGAAAAGCCAACAGATGGCCGTGAAGTGGTGTGCCATGCCTCTGCCTGGGACTTCTACAACCGCAAAGACTTCAGGTATGTCAATCATATATCCTGATATACAACACACTGGTGTGAATTCATTTTAAACAGAAATCAGGTCAAAAAAAAAATCCAATTGGAGTTAATTTTAGTAGAAATGTTGGTGAAAAAGGTGAACTTTACAGAAAATGTTTGCTTCAACTATACATTGGTCTGTAAAAATGGGTCTGAGACTCATGGAAACCTCCAAATAATTTCCCTAGTTCATTCCGATATCCAAAATAAAAGCAAAAATCTGCTTTAGGGTTGAAATTAAAATGCATTTCTAATTGAAAGCAATACTAGCACTGTTTTTTTCACATACTTCAATCATGCAAATGCAAAAAAACAGAAACAAAAGCTCATACAGTATTAAGCGGTTTTGCATTATGCTGTGTTTCAAAGTTTAAGTTTGGTGAACTCTTTTGCATCACATGAACAGAAACTTGATATATCCAGGACTGCTACATCGTAAAAGTTTTCTCTTTTGCATATAAATTGTTGGTATATTTAGCACCACTTTTTATCTGTTTAAATACAACAGAACTATGCCTATATTTCATGAAGTATCCTACTAAATGTAATATGCCAATTTAAATGCCAATTTGTAGTTAATTTGATAAAGGGAGACATTAAATATCAAACATCCAGGCTTTTCCTTCCAACATGTTTAATTGTGAACCCTTTTGCCATCCTTTTCTATAATGTTATGTGATATTCCAGGTAAATCAGTATATTTTAAATTTACTAAATCATCACTTCATCATTACAAATCTTTAAATACATAATAATATAAAAGCTGTAGAAAACGTTGCATTAAAGTATATTTTAGCACCATAAATGTTTGTTGGTATATTCAGTGGTACACTTTGGCCATGTTAAGAAATTACATCATAAAGATGAGTTACCAAGTCTTACTTAAGTAGTTTTAAAGGATTGAGGACAGTTCACCCAAAAGTGAAAACTCTGTAATTTACTCACTGTACTTTACTCACATTTACTCCTTCTCTTGTTCCAAACCGGTTTGAGTTTTTCATTTAATAGGTGAACACAAAAGACATTTTGAAAAATGTAGCCTTTAACTTTTATAGTATTTGTATGGATGTCAATGGTTACAGGTTTTCAGCTTTCTTTAAAATGTTTTCTTTTGTGATCAACAGAGGGAAAAAAAAAAAACAAACATGTTTGTGACCACTTGAGGGTCAGTAAATTGTGAGTACATTTTGGGGTGAACTATCCCTTTAATCAATTCAATATAATATAAACTATGATTATTTAATAGTAAATAACAAAAAACTTTTATGTACTTAAAAGTATGCAAGTGTCAAATGCAAGTCAATTTCATAGGCTTCCCACATCGGCTAGTTTTTAGAAAGAATATTTCACTGGGTTTCATAATGGCACAAACATAACACAGTTTCACCTTTTTGTTGTTAATTTGATAAAACGAGAAATGAAATATCAAATGTCTAGGCTTTGCCTACATGCTTTTTGTTAACCTTTTTTAATCATCTTACCATTTTACTAGTGTTATGTGATATTCCAGATAAATCTGTATATTTTAAATGTACTAAATCATCATTACAAATCTTTAAATGCATAATATAAAAGCTGTAGAAGACGTTGCATAAAAGTATAGTTTAGCACCATAAATGTTTGTTGGTATATTAAGTGGTACACTTTAGCCATGTTGTGAAATAATAAAGATGACTTGCTTAAGTCTTAGTGATTTTAAAAGATTGAGGACAAATCTCCTCAAAGTGAAACCCAAAAGTGAAAACTTTGTCATTTACTCACCCTTCTCTTGTTCCAAACCTGTTTTGAGTTTTTTATTTTATAGTTGAACACAAAAGAAGATATTTTAAAGAATGTAGCCATTGACTTGTATAGTATTTTACTATGAATTGATGTCAATGGGTACAGGTTTTCAGCTTTCTTCAAAATATTTTCTTTGGTGTTCAACAGAAAAAACAACAACGAGTGAACTATCCCTTTAATCAATTTAATATAAATATAAACTATGATTATTTACAGTTTTTCTCAGTGGCTCTGGTGCATTTCTCACAACACTATTTACATTTGCACAACAGTTAATGCATTTCTCAAAACAATTAGTACAAACTGCAAAACCTTGTAGATAACCTGCAAAAGTGTGTCACTTGCTCAAAATGGACAACTCATTCCTCAAAAGCAAGTATTCATGTCAATGAAAGTGTCTGAGTACAAGACACTGAATATGTGTTTCACATTTTTACTGCATTTGCTCTTTACAATTCTAATTTATTCACAGCATTGTGCAAAAGAATAAATACACCCTTATTTACAACAAACATAAACTCCCTTTGGGTAGAGCTGTGCACAACTGTAAACAATATTGCAGTACATATTGGAACTGAACCTACAACATACACAGGTCTGTAAATCATTCATCAAATTGTTCAATTTAGAAGACATTTTCAGGAAAAATAAATTAATTTTTTTTATTAAAATGAGCTTGACAGATTTTGACAACTACTTCAACATTTGTGTATGTAATAACTCAAGTAATGAAATGAGGACTATTAGTTTTATATGAAATTACTATTCAGCATACACAAGTTTAGTTAATTTTGACTGACATGACATAAGCAAATGATAATGTTACAAACAACAAACAGTTGTATGAAAGTAATTGATGCATGTCCAAAAGCATTCGCAATTTGCTGGAAGGAATGAGAAACTGCTGCTATGATGTGCACAAATGACTAATTGTTTAGAGAAATGCATTAACTGTTGTGCAAATGTAAATAGTGTTGTGAGAAATGCACCAAAGCGACTGAAAAAAACTGTAATAGTAACGTTATAATTTCATAATATTCAAAAGTATGCAAGTGCACTTGTTAAACTGTGTCAATTTAAAAGGCTTCTCACATACCATCCACTAGTTTTTAGAAAGAGCCCATATTTCATTGAGTTTAATGGGCTAAACAAACCACAGTTTCACCTTTTTGTTGTTAACTTGATAAAGCCAGAAATGAAAGCAAATGTGTTCCTTCCTGTGTGTTATCTTGTGTCCATCCTCTTACCTTTTCTAGGATCAAGCAGTGCACGGTGGTGACCATGGATGACCTCATTACTGTGCACCACGAGATGGGCCACATTCAGTACTTCCTGCAGTATAAGGATCAGCCCATCTCTTTCCGTGATGGCGCCAACCCTGGTTTCCATGAGGCCATCGGTGACGTACTGGCCCTGTCAGTAGCCACACCTAAACATCTTCAGAGCATCGGCCTGCTGGACAAGGTGGAGGACAATGCAGGTATGTCAGAATTGAAGCTTACAGTTTTAACTGGCATTTATGGTGTTTTGCTGCAGGCGAAACTAGATTTTTGTAAGCAAGTATTTTACAGTACTTTTAAAAATACTCAATAACGTCTCTGTCAATGTTTTTAAAACGTTATATTTGATTTACCAATGTCACACAAGTGCCAATTTTACATGTCACATGCATAACCAAGAGGTGTCACATCCATAACCAAGCTTTTTCCTCATGAATGCAAACTATGTAAAATAAAAGAAAAACACTAATTTTGTTCTATAGTGAGACAGCTCTTCTCCTTTTGATTAGCATAATTTGTGGGGGGTTGTGCAGTTTAGTTCACAGAATTTCTACAAAGTATGTTGTACAGTATACTGTAATAGGGCTGGGCGATTAATCGAAAAATAATCAAAATCGACATTTAGAACCTATAGTCGTTCAAATTTTCCCAGGTCGATTTTATCGATTATTTTCCCTGCTGTCACATGACCCCGCTCTGTTAAGGCTGATTTACTGATTTATTTCAAGAGCACACGTATGGTCCATCTCAGCCTTCACATGGTCACATATCCACGTACCTCTCAAAAATGTAACTACACGTTGCGAACACGCTTAGTGCAAGCTCTGTGTTTGGTAGTGTTGACACAAGAGAGCAGAGAGCCGAGGGACAGTAGAGAGCCGACAGTTGGAGCAAGTGTTTACAAGTGTGGAGTCCCGTGAAGGAGCTGTTTTATGTTTACCGTACAGGGCTCGAAATTGCGACCATTTTGGTCGCATATGCACCCGAAATTTAATCTATGCAACCTCATAATATATTTGGGAGCATTTGTGCTGCTGCATATAATGGTTGTAATGCGACTTGTTTTGTTTTTTCTAAAAACGTGCTGAATCGGACTTCCCTGCCGCTATATTGGTCCATATTAGCTGTTAATCACTCAAGGCTTTCCGCTGTCAGAAAACAGGAAGCTTTTAAGGGCACCAGACGAGATCAATCAAGTGTTTTCGGAGAATGTGCCCGAATCTCGATGCGTTGCATTCACTGCGTGTGCAAATGTCCGCTAAATGTAAAATCCAACACTGTACACATCATCGCCAAAGAAGCTCACCTTTACTAGTTGAAACTGAATCTGCGGCTCATAACAAAGTACGGTATTGTGCCGGTGGTCATCACGAGTATCCTGCTCTTATATTGGGTCGGCTGACTCGCCTGCTTTTCCACAAACACAGAAAAACGAAAATCACTGCATAACCACACACAAACCGAAACCAAAACTTTTAAAGAATGGTAGAAGTGAGACTTTTCTTACTTTCTTTGGTCCATTCTTTCTTGAGATGTATATTATTTTTCTATTTACTGATAACTGCTTTGCAGTTTTCAGCATTGGATTGAATTATTTATTATAATTTTATGTTTGATTTGTAACAGAAACATTATTTATTAAATTGACATGCATATAAAAACAATAGTGCAAAATAAATATTACTTAATGCAATGCTTCATTTTTGTTTGATGCAAACCATAAATGTATTTTTCAAAAAGTAACAGCAGGACCTTTTACAGTACATATAACTCGCATTCAAGCACATTCAGGGCAGCATGATAATGAGAAATGTAATTCATTGTAAGTATTATTGACATCATCATCATCATCATTAATCATATTTTATAGTTATTAGACATTAATTTTGGAATTATTGCACAGATATCAATAAGTCATCACAGCATTAGTTAGTAGTTTCTGGTTTTTGTTAGTCCTGACTGATGTTGTTTTCAAATACAATAAATCCCTTAATATACAATTTGCAGTGGTGCTTATTCATTTTTGGTGGGTGCTCCTAAATTTTTTCTGGTGCTCCTAAATTTTTAAAGTTGGGAGCACCGGTGCTACCAAGTAAAAAAGTTAATTTCGAGCCCTGCCTTATGATTAAAGATGCTGCATGTTTGCCTGTTCCCACCTCTGAATGAGCAAGTTTAAGCTAGCATTAAGGTAGCATTCAGAAAAAAACAAAACACCAGCTAAGAAATTAAACACAGAGGAACATAAAAACCCGCTGCAGGCCAGCGTTTTAGAAGTGTTATTGCAGAGCAACTCAAACAGCACGCAAAAGTATATAAATGCACGGTTCAAACAAGGCAAGCGCCGTTGGTCACGCTAATCACTGGATGCAGATGTATAAATCAGCCTTTAAAGTCTGAGGCTGATTTATACTTCTGCTGCCACTTTGCAGCCACATGTCAAGTAAAATGATGGACCCATTCTTTTTTTTTTCTATTTTATGTTTATTGTGAACACTCAATTCAGTACAATCATAAAACATTTCAAGGTACATTTGAATCTCAATATGTGACCTTAAGTAATATACAATTTGCGTACTTTATTGTCAGGTGTACTAACTATACGTAGTACTGAAATTTTGTTAAATTATAGAAAGAAAAATAGCATAAAGAAAAAAGTTATGGACCCATTCTTGAACTTTACTTTGCACTAAATTGATGATGATTGTAAGCTGTGCCAGAAATGCCTTGAGACAGCATATTTACCATTACATTCAAATTATTTACATTAAAATATTTTTTTACAGATGTAAAAATGCTGTTAAAAATATGATTTTATTTAGAAGACATACTGCTTATTTTCACTGAAAATTATTTATTTTCACTTTTTTATAAGAAAAAAAGTGACTGGTTTTAAGCAATGTGTGTTTTAATTTCAGTTGTTTAACATTGATGTTCAATACATATTCATAGATAGTAGATAGTGTTTGTGTTTCCTTTATTATAAAATAAATTAATGCACCCTTTATTAAAAAATATCTGACTTGTAATATGTGAGCATGTTTACTGTACAAAACTTGTCTGTGAACTATGAAGGCTATATATATATTTTTTTTTATAAAAATAAAATCATAGTTCATTAATCGTTGTAATTGTAAAATATTCAATTTTGATTTTAGGCCAAATCGCCCAGCCCTATACTATAAACTTGCATATAATTTTTTGGTCACATCCATAACGCATGTTTATTTCCCTCATTTAAAATCCCAAAAAATGTTCACAGATTGATATTTTTGTGATCCCATAACTCTGTGGTTAGTTGTTCTGGTAAATATAAACAGATGTTTCAATATAATGTGTAAATGTACTTTCTCTGTGCATTTATGTTTTGAGTTTTTACTGCGAATGTCAAATTCATAACACTGGAATTGCTCAAGTGCCCTTTTACTGATCTATAGAGAGCACCATCAACTTCCTGATGAGCATTGCATTGGATAAGATTGCCTTCTTGCCATTTGGATACCTGATGGACCAGTGGAGGTGGAAAGTGTTTGATGGAAGGATCTCAAGCTCAGAATACAACAAAGAGTGGTGGAACCTGAGGTGACCCTTTCTTTACTACAGTCAAAAAATTATGTTTGTTCAAACTACTTATTTAAAATAAGCTGAAACACAATTTTTGAGTTTTTTTGGGGGGGGGGACAACTTAATTGTTCCATGTTATTTCCACTTAAATTTTTTAAAACTAATAAGTTTACTTAATTCCTTCATGTTGCCTCTACACAAATGGATTGTGTGGAACTCAGCATTCTTACAGTGTACACTTAAACTATATGCTGGTTGCTCAAACTACTTATTTGAAATAAGCTGAAACAACACAATTCTTAAGTTTTTTTTGGAAACAACTTAATTGTTTTTTGTTCAATCCACTTAAATTTGTAAAAACTAAAGTTATTTCAAAGAAAACTCAAGAATTGTGTTGTTTCAGCTAATTTAAAATAAGTAGTTTGAGCAACCAGCAAATACAGTTCAAGTGTACACTGTAAAAAATGATGTGTTCCACATAATTCATGTTGCCTCAACACAAATGGATTAGGTTAACTTAGTTCTTACAGATTTAAGGTGATTACACAAACAATTAAGTTAACCTAATTCCTTCATAATGTCTGACACAAACTGATTGTGTGGAATCCAGCATTTTTTACTGTGTAATATATGCATTAAAAAATCATTTATGCTATTGATTTAATTCTCACTGCAGTTGATGTAAATTGCAAGTGTTCGTTTTGGGTGAACTATTCCTTTAACTCTCAAAATAGCAAACCATGTTTTATGAACTGGGACATTCACAACAAAAAAAAATATTTAAAAACGATAAGTAACATTGTCGAAAAAAGAAATGCAATCAATAAGCAAATTAGTTAAAACAAAATACATTTCCAAAGTTGATGTCTTGGTAACAATGCAAACATGCAGATGTGGTTATAGTGTCAAAATTAAAGGGAATCTTAAAAATAATGGAACACAGCATATTTTAAACACGTTTAATATTTCTAGTCACTTGACACGTGCAGCGATCATTCCACACTAATGGTTTGTTTGCGAACAATGTTACATCTGAGGAACTTCACCAGAACCACCAAAATAAAATCTGTTTCTGCTAGTTTACTCACCCTCAGGCGGTTGAGATGACTCGTATTCAGCTGGACGCACAGTCTGGCGCCGTCAATGAGTCGTCAAAGACGCAAAAAGCAGACTATAATGGAAGACTGGCCTCATATTAATCGAAACGCTTGGTCTTCGTATGAAACTGGACATTATTACAACATTATATTACCGGTAAACTATCGCCTCAAACACTTTCTATTGCGCATGCGCGGGAAAAAGATCGCCCAGTGACCTGGCCTCACTCAAAGACCATATAATACTCACTTCAGGGCTGTTAGAAGATTAACATCCCATTTGCGAGTTTAAAGCTGACAATTGCACAAAAAGTCAAAATTTAAAGATTTTGTTTTGTACATTGAGTAAAATTAAATGAAAATGAGGGTAAAAAACAAAAGAAGATCCACTCATGATCTTGAGATCTTAATACCATTTGAGATAAAAATCATAATCTACTGTACATTCTTTCAACAGGCTTACTTTACAATATTGTACCACAGGCAGGGCCGGCGCGTCCATAGAGGCAACCTAGGCGGCCGCCTAGAGCGGCATAATAATGAGGGAGGCAAACGTGCCCAGCCGCCCAACCCAACGTACTGACTTTCATTCACAACATCAACAGAACACTTGCATATTAGGGGTCTGGCATAATAGTGAGGGCGGCAAACGCTCTCCGCCGGCCAACCCAACGTACTGACTCATCTGCAAAAGTCACCCCTCCGTCCTCACTTTATGAACTGGGCAGGTTCGTTTTCACTTTCGGGTTGAGGGCAGCGTGCTAGTCCATTGCCTAGAGCGGCAGTTCGGCTTGCTCCGGCCCTGACCACAGGCTATACCATTTTAAAAAAAATCTAGTTGTGTAGAATTGGCGTCATGGTGGCGCAGTGGGAAGCACAATTGCCTCACAGCAAGAAGGTCGCTAGTTCTAGCCTCAGCTGGGTCAGTTGGCAATTCTGTGTGGAGTTTGCATGCTCTTTATGTGTTTGCGTGGGTTTCCTCCGGGTGCTCCGGTTACTCCTACATTCCAAAGACATGCGCTATTGAATTGAATAAGCTAAACTGCCCGTATAGTGCATGTGTGTGAATGCAAGAGTGTATGGGTGTTTCCCAGTGTTGGGTTGCAGCTGGAAGGACATCCGCTGCGTAAAAAATGTGCTGGGTAAGTTGGTGGTTTATTAATCAGGGGATCCCTGATTAATAAAGGGACTAAGCCGAAAAGAAAATGAATGAATCTTTGATATTGCTCTGACTAAATGATAATACCTGATATTGTAATAAAAATGTCCAAACCTGTAAATATGAACTTTCTAGAAAGACTTGTACTGTGTTCCAGAGGAGATGAATATCCGTCCCAATACTAAATATCCATGAGTTCATCTTACCATTTTTGGATGAACAATTACTTTAATGTAAATTGTGCAATCTTAAATATCTCTCCTATGTTTTAATTGTTACCAGAATGAAGTACCAGGGATTGTGTCCACCCGTCCCACGCACTGAGGAAGACTTCGACCCTGGCGCAAAGTTCCACATCCCAGCAAATGTGCCCTATATCAGGTAGATGACATATGAATTGACTGAAACACCTTGTACCTTTCATATTACACAGCACACGCAATCCTACAAGTTTTTAGATTGACTGTTTACTTTGGTTTGGCTCCAATAGGTACTTTGTGAGTTTTGTAATCCAGTTCCAGTTCCACAAAGGCCTGTGTGATGCTGCCGGTCACAAAGGGCCGCTCCACAGCTGTGACATCTACCAGTCCAAAGAAGCAGGAAAACTCCTGAGGTCAGTAAATCACTCACCAACTGAGGCGCTTCCGTTTTTACAATTCAATTCAATTCATCTTTATTTATATAGCGCTTATACAATGTAGATTGTGTCAAAGCAGCTTCACATGAAAAACATTGAAACAGTGTCAGTTCAGTTTTCAGTGTTTAAATTCAGTTCAGTTTAGCTCCGGTCAGTGTGGGTTAATAATCACTACTGAGAGTCCATACACTGAAGAGCAATTCCATCGATGCACAAGCACTCAGAGCAATGATGGTGAGATTCTTATACAACCCATTAAAATGTGTAACATGCAATGACTTTGAAATTCAAAAATATGTGATTTGTTACTTCTCTTTAACTTGTATTTAATTGGCAAAAGCACAAAGAAAAGATTCCGTTGTGCTCACTGACAATCTTAAATGTAAAGAAGCAGTCCTAAACAATTAGGTGAACTTTGGTAATACACGAGGGTCTCATTAGGGTTGTTAAAGTACTTGTATAGTCTGTCTTAGTTTGTGTATACACACATAGCAAATATCTCTGACCCAGCTTTGCCCCACACAATCAGCTTTTGCTTGGCCCAAATGCCGCAGTGAATTTTGGCACGTGACTGGAGCAATTCTGGCTTCCAGACATAGGCCAAACATGGACCATATCTGGGCCAAGTCTCAGCCAAGTTAATAACCCATACCTAGGGCCAGATGGAATCTGCTGACATTTTTTTGCTATTTCTGTGCAGAATATCGATAAAAATCTGCGGATTTATGCGTAATGATTTTGGGAGTATCATACCTGAAACCTTAATATATGAACTAAAAAAGTAATACCTATTTAACTTGTATTTAATGTTTACAATGCAAATCCAATTAGATCCACTTTATTTGGTAAACAAATCAAGTCTTCTATGTAACAGTAAGTATTACTTTACAAACTGTTTTCTAAACAGTTTATCTTTGTTAGTCAATAATTATATTGAATTTAATAAAAAAACTGAATAAATATAAATTTACACACATTTACTCAAGTAAATAAACAGAATCAATGATAGGCAAAGAATCTGCAGAATTCTGTGCATGCAGATTCCGTGTGGGCCTATGCATAACTGAGCCTGAACTGGGACAGATATGTTGGTGTGTTACGACTGCAATGAAATTGATAAACCCATGAAGCATTGCGCTTTAGGCGTGATAAGAGTTTTATTTTTATTTATTTTTAAAAAAAAATTTAGATAGGCCAAACTTACATGGCCCACATATCAATTATTAACATCTGGCCCAAGTATTGTGTGCTGCCATAAAGACGGTGCCACCTCTGCCAAACCAGGACCATGTTTGGCCCACATGCTGTATGCCAGTACCGGTTGAATGCCTGCTGTGCCACATTTATGCCAAATCTGGGCCAGAATTCTTTGCTACCTGGGTAGTTAAGTATCTATACTATATGTATAGTTAGATTACTGCTCCGCTATGGTTTAAAATAGCTCTTACGTCCAGTGTTGTGTTCATATATATGATTGTTTATTTATGTAGCACCAATATTGACTTAACTGAATCACTTTAAATCTCATTGTATGAGCATTAATCATGAATAAATCAATACAATTTATTCTGCTGTACGTTCACTTTTAGGAAGGTGGAGAAATGTGTGGCTCATTGGAAATCTTTTATTTGCACTTCTATTAATAAATTCAAGATTAAAGAGAAGTAGATTGTAGCTCCTCTTCATTTTAGCCTGAGAGTAAATGCTGTGTTCTCGTTTGTCAGTGATGTGATGGAGATGGGCTTCAGTAAACCCTGGCCTGAAGCCATGAAGATCATCACAGGTCAGCCCAAAATGTCCGTCCAGCCTCTGATGGAGTATTTCAAACCGCTCATCGAGTGGCTGGAGAAGGAGAACAAGAAGAACGGCGACGTCCTGGGATGGCCAGAGTACGACTGGACGCCTTACAAACGTAAGAGCGGAGCTCAAGAGTAAACCTCCAAATGCTGCTTTTATCACTGCGCTTCCTGTGTTTTATTGAGAAATAAATGTGCTTCAGCTGGAAAACTGGGATGGATTTCAGTTGAATGAATTGGAGCAGAATAAAGTTTGACATTTTACAACAGCCTTTCGAAATACAGGATTTGAAACAGTCATTTGTTGTTAGTTGATTTAAATATTGTACTTTTTATTGAAGCACCAGAATTCCCCAATCTTTGACTCCCAATCTCTGATTTTTTTAAACTACATAAAAAAACATTTATAAAATGCATCCTTCATAAGCACTTCATAATGTCATCTATACTTACTCATAGTTTCTTTTGCTGAATGTTACAAGATTTTTTTTGCCTTAGTATTTAAATAAATGTAACATTAATTCATAATTTAAAAACAACATTCATTTAATGCATATTTAAAAAAAAAATTATATATATACATATATAAATAACATTTTAGTATTTTACTTAATATTTTTTTTTCTGGGATGAAATGTTATCATAATATATTTTAGATATATAATTAATTCATTTACTACACTTTTTGAGTGATGAGAAGTTTAATTTGTCTGAACTTTTACATCCCTAACAAACTGAAAACAAAGAAAAACTAAATAGCTTTACAAAATGTGACTTTCATAAGCTCCTCATATGATAATCAGGAATTATACTTTGACATTTTTCAGAAATGGGATATAACTGCAATTTATTTCATGTTTTATATATATAAAAACATTATAAACAGTCAAGCTCAAAATGATGATTCCCCCATAGTTAAGTATCGAGTGGCTGGAGAAGGAGAACATATACACATTTAAATATATACATATATATTTAAATATATACTTTTACTATATCAAATTCTGACTTAAGGTTACTTTTATTCAACCAGCTAGGTTATTTTTGACAGTAAATGACAGAGGCTTCTCTCAAAAGATAATAAGCTGATCTACAAGAGGCATTATTGTGAAAAAAATGTATATCTCAGCTTTTATTCACCTTTAAAAACTTTAAGTCAGAATTTGCCAGGGCTATGAATCATTTTGGGTTTGTCTGTATATTATTATTGTGCTAAAAAAATCTCTAGGTCACACTATATTTTGATGGTCAGTTTATTGAATTTAAGTTACATTGCATCTACATGGCAACTAATTCTCATTAGATTATAAGTAGACTGTTAGGTTAGGGTTAGTGTAAGTTCACATGTACTTGCAAAGTTTCTTATACTCAGTTAAATGTCTGTTGAAGGAGCAGTGTCAACAGATATTAAGCAGACTGTCTACTAATACTCAAATGGACCATCAAAATAAAGTGTTACCAATCTCTATACAATAAAATTCTGACATTCATTTACAAATATTTTAATAAGCATCATAAGCACTTCTTAAGGACTCAATTAGGTGCCCCATACTTATCCCATCCCATGTTCTCTGCATTTAACCCATCCAAGTACACACATACTTACACCTAGAGCAGTGGGCAGTCTTTACAGCTGTGCCTTGCTTACCTTTATTGCTGGATCTACACCTCAGTGGTGGTGTATGGTGCACCTGTAAATTCACTCCAATTCTTGCTGGACCAGACACTTGAACCTGCAACCTTATTGGTTACAAGGACCACTCTATAACCATCAGGCCACAACTGCCCCAAACTGTAGTTTATATGTAGTATTATAAATGTTTGGTACATTTTCTAATAATAATAATAATAAAATTAATAGTATTTTTTTGTGATTTAAAATTACAGCAGGTTATTTCCACAAAAACTGCACTCCTAAAATAACCTTTTTTTTTGTCAAAAAATAAAATAAATGATAATTCTGATTTTTTTTGTGCTTTTAAATGAAATTTTTTTTTCAAATTGGGAAGAAATGTTATCGGTAGTTTGTAAAAGAAAACAAAAATAGCTTTGACTAAAATGCCAAAACTACAAATAGTAAAATCGATAGAAACTGAGAATGTTTGCTAAACAGTTGAAGTCAGAATTATCAGTCCTCCTCAATTTTTTGCCTCCTTGTATATTTTTTTCTCCAATTTCTGTTAGGAGGAAAGAAAATAAATGCATTATAGTTATGCTTATTCTAAACATAATAGTTTTAATAACTGATTTCATTTGTTTTTGACATGATGACAGTACAGAATATTTTACTAGATATTTTTCAAGATACTAGTATTCAGCTTAAAGTGACATTTAAAGGCTTAACTAGGTTAATTATAGGCAAATCATTGTATAACAATGGTTTGTTTTCTATACAGACAATCAAAAAAATGCTTAAAGGGGATAATAATATTGACCGTAAATAATATTGACCACGGGGAGAACATGCAAACTCCACACAGACCCAGCCAGGAATCGAACCAGCGACCTTCTTGCTGTGAGGCGACAGTGCTAACCATTGAGCCAAAATGCCACCAAGTTATTTATTATATATCTAAAAAAAAGGCCCTCAGTGGCTTTAACTCATTGGATGCAAATGCTGCTTTATTCTGCTATATATGTTTTGTGCAACATTCCAGTTTGGCGCATACGTTTAATTCGCATCTTTGGATGGAAATTACTAGCTACGTCTACAATTTTGCACCAATGGCTTTTTTTTCCCCCACAACATTCTTCAGAATATCTTATTTTGAAAGAAAGTTTAGAAACTGCTTGAGTGTGAGTAAACTGAGGACATGATCTCTTTAACCCAAATGTAAGATCTGACAGATGTCTCACCTGTGTGTTTCAGTCAGCACAGTGGTGGAGTCGCCGCCGAAATCTGTGAATTTCCTGGGGTTGAGTGTGGATGCAGCGGGAGCCGCAGCGGGACAGTGGATCCTGCTAGTCCTCAGCATTGTCTTCCTGCTCGCCGTCGTCTTCTTAGCCTACAGATACAGCAAGACTAAACGCCTTAAGAACAAATCCATGTCTCAGATGGAGCTCAAGTAAAATCCTCCAATCTGCCAACACATTTTATTCTTCTTACCACGCAGTCATTACTTTTTTGGAGAAACAAAAACTAAAAAAAAAAACATCTCTTTTTGAATGTAATGTGTATTTATTATTTTTTTGGTCAAATTTGTTTGACTATGCAATGAACGGTGACTTCTGTAATTTATTTGTACAAATTTTTTCGATGTCTGACTGCTGTTTTCAATCATTTGTATAGTTTTAACCATGTGTGCATTTCTGATTGATTTTATTGGTAAACCTTTGTAGAATATAAATAATTATCAAAAGGTTTTGGCTTTGTTTACTGTTTTAAATGTAATATTTTTAATAACTCATTTCTGATGACTCCTTTCTTTTGTCTTTGCCATGATGACAGTACATAATATTTGACAAGGTGCTAATTTTTGCCAAAATGTTAATTAGATTAACTAGAAAAGTTAATTAGGCCAGTCATTAGTGGTTTGTTTTGTAGCCAATTGAAAAAATATACATATTGACAATTTTTTTACCTAAAAAATACAACTTTCTCCACTTACTCTGTTAAATATCACTAGTTTACATCACAAAATATTTCAAGAGTTTACACTTAGCTGATGATTCATCAAAGGCTTGTTTGGCATGCTGTCCCGGGAGAGAGCCCTGAGCTCAAGGGATCCTCAAGCCCGGGGCTCCCTCCCGTTCGCAGAGCGAGAGAGGAGCTTGAGCTCAGGGGAATCTCAAAGCTCCTCGTCTGCAGTAGCTAAGGGAACACTTGAGAAGAAGGGAGCTAGACAAGTGCCTGATTTATTAAATCTATTAAGCATTAGGTATATCTTTGGATATTGGGAGGAAACCCATGCTGACACTGGGAGAATATACAAACTTATCACAGAAACACCCACCGTCCTGACGGAGACCAGGGCAGTCAGTGTTCTTGTTGTGGGGCTAACAGTGCTATCCACTGGGCCTCCGTGTAGCCCAATCTATGGTAAAGAAGGAGAATGGGGAGGGAGGTGGGTTTTCTTCCAGGCGAAGGTAAATGTGGGCTGAGGACTATGGTCATGTATAGTAATTTAGGAATCATATGATTGGGAGATCATGATTAGCTAATGTGAGACCGGCTGTGATAAATCATAAGCAGTGATCTTCTCGAAATTAGCTTATAAATAAACTTCACTTGGAGAAGAATTACAATTTTATTGTAGGGCTAATAATTTTGTCTTCAATATTTTACATGAAGATTTTTAGACAAAGCTGAAAAAAATATTTATAGGCAAGGCAAGTTGAGTTATATAGCACATTTCATACACAATGGTAATTCAAAGTGCTTCACATAAACAAGATGGAATTACAAAAACAAAAAAAGGTTTTAAAACAGGTTTTAAGGAATGGAAAGGAAAAGAAAGACATAATAGTGCAATCTGTCTGACGTAGCACAGTGCTCATTCAGTAAAGGCACAGCTAAACAGATGCGTTTTCAGTCTTGATTTGAACGTGCCTAATGTTGGAGCACATCTGATCATTTCTGGAAGCTGATTCCAGCAGCAGGGGGCGTAGTAGCAGATTCACCCTGCTTTGACTGAACTCTTGGGATTTCTAATTTCCTTGATCATAAAGATCTGAGTGATCTGTTAGGTTTGTATTCAGTGAGCATATCTGTAATGTATTGAGGTCCTAGACCATTTAGTGATTTATATACAAGTAGTAGTACTTTAAAATCTATTCTGAATGTAACTGGGAGCCAATGTAAAGACCTGAGGACAGGTGTGATGTGCTCTGATTTTCTGGTTCTGGTCAGAATCCTGGCCGCAGCTTTCTGGATGAGCTGCAACTGTCTGACTGTCTTTTTGGGAAGGCCAGTGAGAAGTCCATTACAGTAATCCACCCTGCTGCTGATAAAAGCATGAACAAGTTTCTCACTGGGAACAAAGCATCTAATTCTTGCAATGTTTTTGAGATAGTATGCTGATTTACTAACTGCTTTGACACGACTACTGAATTATTATGATTATTAGCATAGAATACTGTAAAAAGGAGTATAAAGATGTTTTAGCTTTGCTTACTGTCTGATTGCAGGAACACAAACAGCAGCCTTCAGCAGGTAAAAAAAAAACATTTAATATTAGTACAATAAAAGAAGGCCTTACATACAATAGTGTGGGGGTTTTCCCTCTGTGTGAATATACAGTATATTTTCTATATAGTTAGGTTCATAAATATTTGCACATCGACACAATTCTTACATTTTTGGCTCTATACACCAACACAATGGATTTAAATGAAACGAACAAGATGTGCTTTAAGTGAAGACTATCAGCTTTATTTTGACAGTATTTACATCCAAACCAGGTGAAGGCTGTAGGAATTACAACAGTTTGCATATGTCCCTCAAATTAAAGCTGTCATCTTGTTCGTTTCATTTCAAATTGATTGTGTTTGTGTATACAGCCAAACATTGTTAGAATTGTGTCGATGTACAAATATTTATGGACCTAACTGTATATCTCAACATCCAGGTCTGAGGTATACAAGCACTCGCTGTTATATTACTTTATATTTTAAAGTCTAGTGGTTTACTCAATCTGCCCAGGCATCTCAATAACCTCTAGTAACAGACAAACATCTCAATCAACGTGCCTTCGTCTGGACTATTACAGTCAAACTCCTTCTAAAGCACATTATAAGTTCTGACAATCCTGGACATGTTTGGTCTTCTCATTGGTGAAAGTGGACTGATCTGAGCTGTTTTGAAATGAAATCAGCAGCAGTGATGTGGCTTGGCATTACATTTATTTTATATAGAAATTATAGCATTTATTCAAGCATGAAATCCACATCCTTTACTCAAAAGATAGTTTGCACCAACAGGAGAGCAGTTACAGTAGTGATTCCACTGAATAATGAAACTCAGCGTTTGAGACAAAATAAAATAAAGCCATTGAAAAATTTGGAACAAACTGGACACAAACCACAAAGCAAAATAAAAAAAAAATAAACACTGGCTCACTCAATACGTGTGGGTGTGTATATATAAACACATGTGGACTGATTGTGCTTTGATTTTTACTTATACAGTGACAAAAAATCAAAGATTATTAGAGTATATTTTTTTATAAAATGCATTTTCTGTCTTTCTAACCCAAAATTTTCACATGTAATTGTGCAGTTTTTTGCTTCTTTGAATGTTCCGCCACATAAAATATATGCCAAAGTAATTGCCGGTTCATTCCACTGTGGTGTTCCCTAATAAATCAGGAACTAAGCCAAAAGATAGCGAGTGAGTAAGTGAGTAAATGTATGTGAACTTTATGTTTAACAGTTAGGGTGATAGTGGGATATTCATACGTTCATTCATTCATTTTCTTTTCGCTTAATCCCTTTATTAATCTGGGGTCGCCACAGCAGAATGAACCGTCAACCTATCCAGCACGTTTTACGCAGTGGATGCCTTTCCAGCCGCAACCCATCACTGGAAAACATCTATACACATTCATTAACACTCATACACTATGGACAATTTTAGATTATCCAATTCACCTATATCATATACCACCTATTCAATTCACTTATACCTGTACAGCATGTCTTTGGACTTGTGGGGTAAATCGAAGCACACAGAGGAAACCCACGCCAACACGGGGAGAACATGCAAACACACAGAATTGCCAACTGACCCAGCCGAGGCTTGAACCAGCGACCTTCTTGCTGTGAGGTGACAGTCCTACTCACTGCGCCACTGCATCGCCCGATAGTGAGATAGTTCACCCCAAATTGAAAGTTTTCGCATCATTTACTCACTAAGTGTTTCGTTGTTTTGTTGAAAACAAAATCCAATATTCTGAAGATTTTTGGGAATGTCATTGGCTTCCATGGTTGGGACAAAATCTACTATGGAACATTCTTCCGTATATAAAAACAAACATGCACACACACTTCAATGTTGATAGGAACTATGTGGTTTGGACACTGTCGTTTTCCTCCATGGGAGGATGTAGCTGGCACGTCATGATTTCACCAAGTACGATGCGATCCTAGATTAACATCTATGTTGATCCTGGAACATCATTTTTATAAAAAAATGTAATCCATACCTATTCCCTACCCCTAAACCTAACAATACTCTCTAAATTATTCCCAAAATCAGAAGGGAATAGTTGGATAACAATCATGTACAAGTGCATAAACCTAACCATAAGCCTTAACTTAACATAAACTGTAAACGTATCCCTTAATTCTGATTGGCTGATTGGAATGTTGTTCCAGGATCAACGTAGATGTTAATTCAGGATTGGTGGATGTAGCTGAAAAAAGTAAGAATTTAAACACTTATACAAAAATAAGCAGAAATCAAGAAATCATGTCTGTTTTCTAGAGTACCGTTTCATCAGAACTGGCCTCAGATCAGCCATGCGGTCATATGTTGAAGCCGATGTCACACCAATGCAGGAAAACCAACGCTTTACCAATTACCAATGCATTATGGCACATCTAGCGAAAACAACAACAACAAAAACACATTAAGCTAAAACATGTTGACATTTCCAAACAATGAGATGGACTAATAGCCTGTAGCTGGACTGCTAACAAAGACATAAGCTGCGTCCGAAATCGCATACGCTAAAATCAGTATGCGAGCAGAGTAGTATGTCTGAATTCATAGAATTTGAAAAACAGCATGTGAGTAGTACCAAGATGACCTACTACTTCCGGCGAGATTCTGAAGTGTGTATTGGATGGACGCTACGCTATACCATAGACCAGTGGTTCTCAAACTGTGGTACGGAATTCCTTCTTGTGGTACGCGGAGGAACCAAATATGTCATATGCACATGCTACATATATTAAAATATTTATCAAAAATTGTTTACTATATATGTATATGATGACATATAGCCTATATTTATGAGGTCCAGGCAATATTTCCAAGTGTTGATGAATAGGCTACAATATGTTAATACTTTACATTTAAGTACAGGATTTTTTTTTTACTTTTTAAGAACAGCAACCTACCATTTTTAACTTTTAAAAGCACATTTTAATTTAAATGTTGACATTTTTATCTATTTTTTATTTATTTATTTATTTATTTTTACATATAAGCACAGTACAGGGTTAATTCATTCCTTCATTTTCTTTTCGGCTTAGTTCCTTTATTAATCTGGGGTCACCACAGCAGAATGAACTGCCAACTTATCCAGCAAATGTTTTACGCAGCGGATGCCCTTCCAGCTGCAACCCATTTCTGGGAAACATCCATACACACTCACTCACACTCATACACTACGGACAATGTTAGCCTACCCAATTCACCTGTACAGCATGTCTTTGGACGGTGGGGGAAACCGGAGCACCTGGAGGAAACCCACGCAAACGCAGGGAGAACATGCAAATACAGTGTTAATGTTCAAGCTATTTATAATGTTTAAAGTGGCTGACAATAAAAATATTCTTAATAATAGGAATTAATCTGCCTTGTTTTATAACTGTACAGAGCTGTAGCTGCTTTACTGGGCCTACGCTACTATATTTCAATACTGCTCATTATGGTGGTACTTGCAGAGACTACTTTTTTCTGAGGTGGTACTTGATGAAAAAAATTTGAGAACCATTGCCATAGATTGATTTCACGCAGCCACCATTTTAAAAGCGAAACCGAGGCTGCGGTGGGAAAAAACCCCCGGAAGTATTGCCAGGAGTGTTGTGTACCTGGCTGTACTGTATATCTTATCAGCGAAGAGAAAGTGACACAAATTTATAATTTCACCGCCTTCCGAGTGATCCAAAGGTCCGTTCTGAATGGATAGTGAAAATAAAAAGGGATATCAGACCTCATTGTCAGCAAAGTTAAAAGAAATGGCACTAGTTAAGTAGCGTTTTCTTTAACAAACACACATTTTCAGATGCCATTTATTAAACTCAAATTAATGAACAGATTCTTTCACTATATTAGACTTTACAATACTGAATTTTGGTACTAAAATTGATAAAAAAAGCCCATTTCCCGCTAACATTTAAGCATTGTTGAGCGCATTCTTCACCGCGTGCAAACACAAATACAGGTACACTGGAGCGTCTTAAAGCCCTGAAGATCAGTAGATTGCTCGTCGGTTTGCATTCGGTAAACATCTGTGAAGTACAGTAAACTGATGACCTTAACGGCCAAGGTACTGTGTTTGAGAATGCGCTCAACAGTGCCTAAATGTTAGCAGGAAATGGAGGTTTTAAAATTTCAGTATCGGGACAACACTATTACAGACAACATGAGGATGCATTGTTTACTGGGTTACATACAGTAGGCTAAAGCAGGGAAGCATACGTGTTTACCTGGTGCCATGAACTGAAGCCCAGGAGGACACTTAAGCGTATTACTCTTAAAGGTGCTGTATGTAAGTTTTTGACTCTTCTAAAGCATAAAAATACCATAATATGTGTGCAGATATTTCAGAAACATCCCAAGTGAACATACTTGTTTAACTGAAAAACAATGCTGAAGTCAGATATTCTGCTTTGAAAATGGTTTTTCGTGCTGGACTGCTGTCTTTGTTTACGTAAATTTAAC
The DNA here is from genome assembly GCA_903798205.1 of Danio tinwini. Taxonomy (NCBI): domain Eukaryota; kingdom Metazoa; phylum Chordata; class Actinopteri; order Cypriniformes; family Danionidae; genus Danio; species Danio tinwini. The sequence goes on from CAIGQZ010004081.1 coordinate 6,179,865, forward strand.
CTGCACAATGCCAGTTTAGCCAATTATATTTCAGCACACCGGGTTGCCTTGTTGGAAAACAGCGTATTTCATTTATTTATTCAGAAAGGCTCTGAAAGCATGCGTCCGTGACCGAAAATGCGACCTCCGGTGGACAGTATCAGAAGTCAAAATGAGACAGATTCAGTTCCACATGAAGTTATTAATTAGCAAATGATATAAATATTACAAACGTAAACATTAGTTGAGCAAATTACATTGTAACCGCGTGTCCTAACAATATGCTTTGTGATGAGATACGCAGTGATGAGCAATTTGGCTGTTTGCACCAGACGAAATTTAAATACAGCCATTCAGAAGCACAGAATATGCACTCACTCACGAAACGGTAAGGTTTAGAATCTATTTAATACATGTTAACCCTCTTTATTTAATACATGTTAACACTCTTTAACATCATTAAATGTAGATGCTGAATCACTCATATGTGTTTAGCTCTAAAGTTCAATTTCAAACGGTTTATTGTATTTCCAAGATCTGAGGTGAACTATCCGCTGCTACTTTGAGTATATGGCAATAAATGTCCTGTAAAATGGCATTCAAACTCACATTGTTGGCATTTAGCACTGAATACAGCACACAAGGTTTACCTGAGTTGATCACTGTCATAGGTTTCTGTTGTTCAGCTGTGAGAATTAGAAGCCGTTTCTAACATATCAATTCGAGGTGTTGGTTAGAACCGAAAACTCCTTTTAATATGGAGAATATTCCCTCTATCGTGTGTCGTTGCTTTTATTTAGAACACAGTTTAAATCACTCGCTCCTGTTCTCAATCTGGCAACCTGCTCTTGCACTTGTTTTGATCCAGGAGTGCAATACCTAGTTCAACCACTGGGTGTCAAACTTACATACTGCACCTTTAATGAGATTGTGAGGATGCCTAATATGCTTTTAAATGTTTAAATTAAACTAAACTGAATGATATTAAAGTGATGTTTACACCATATCTACGTTTTGAAATCGCGGCAACAGCTGGAGGTTTGTAGTTTACAGCATGTTGTTGCAATGTTTACAGTGCTGATCCTATACTTCTGGGTTTCTTCCCACCGCAGCCTCGCTTTCTTTTTCTTAAAATGGCAGCTGTGTGAAATAAGCGTATGATGTACCATGAGAGAATTCAAGAATGGAAGCAACAACTGACGCTGGTAGATCACGTGATGATGAAAAAATGGTGGATGTAGTATGTCCAAATTCCCGTCATACTGCTGACAGTCATACTGTATAGAACATACTTTTCTAATAGTAGTACATTTAAATTCCAATGCAGTACCTAGTAGGCAATTTCGAACGCTGCCTCATGCTTTATTCTTTCAAAGAGTTTGTCAGGTTTTGATCATAAAATGCAAGTCTATGTGGGACTTCTCTAGTTTTCACTGCTAATTTCGATACTAACGGAATGCATCATTAACAGAGAGTTAAACGTCCGCTCAGTTTCAGTGGGATGCCGATGAGTAAAAATGACCAAGTCTAAACCACGACTGACCTCAATACATATAAAAAAGCAACCTTGATTAAAAGCTATCATAAGAAATGGAATGAAAACGTCATACAATATACACAAGTTCAAAACAAAACATATTTACACGTTCTTAACGATTTCAAAATAGGAAACTATCAATCCCAGATGATCTGGCTTTGTTGAAAGCAGTTTAATAGTCTACAGTTCATGATATTGCACACAGACCAGCAAACGCTTCCAAACGTGCTCTCACTGCGTCCAGTGTCCGTCGAGTGGAGGCGGGGTTAATAAAACACATCATCCAATCATCATGCTCCTCCTGGCTCTGGATGGATAGAGAGAGTGAAGACATCAGTAGTAAAATTCATGCATTTCTGTCCAGTTGGTCACCCAGAGTTTCTTGCTGAGTTCTTGCTCGGGCTGAAAGGCCAGGTTGTAGCGTTCCTCTTTGCGGACTTTCACACCGTGGTACTTTGGCATGATCCTGTAGTAAACAGCCCTCTTGAAGAAACCACACTGCTCAACACACAGACAACGAAAAGAAAATTTCAAGTTAAGAGCTGATTAACGTGCTTTAGATTAAAACTGGATTTTTAACAAATGAAATCATAGTTTACAGCAGTTTTAGCCAAGCTTAAAAAAAATCACAAAAATAATGATCATTTTAGGTCTTTTAAAGCCATTTGATTTGAGTGTGCTTGATACATTTTTTTTAAGTGTATTAATCTATTATTCAACTTAATTTCTCATTTTGTTTGCTTCGTTTTCATTGTCTGCTTTGTTTGGTAACAAATTCTAACTGAATGCTAGCTTACCTCATGGAAGCTTGTAATAAAAGAACGATAACTGCAACTTTTCATCTCACAAATCTTATAATTTCATACAAATCTAAGTTTTTGTTACAACTTTGCTATTTTTACATGAAAACATAAGATACAAAACTCAGAATTCTGGGGAATTCTTACAGAAGTTTAAGGGGAAAGTCAAAAGTATGAGTCAAACTCATAATTCTCAAGAAAAAAGGCTTTTTTATTTACACAAATAAGGGACTAAGCCAAAAGAAAATTACTGAATAAATGACTGAATATTACTATTATTTAAAAGCTTCCATACTATAGCACCTCATTGTTTTTTTGGTCACACTTTACAATAAGGTTCATTAGTTAATGTTAATTAATGCATTTACTAACATGAACAAACAATGAACAATACATTTACTACAACATTTGTTCATGGTAGTTAACGTTAGTTAATGAAAATACAGTTGTTCATTGTTAGTTCATGTTAATTCACGGTGCATTAACTAATGTTAACAAGCATGGACTTGGATGTTAATCATGCATTAGTAAATGTTGAATTATAATTAATAAATGATGTACAAGTTTTGTTCAAGATTAGTTCATGTTAGTGAATGCATTAACTAATGAACCTTATTGTAAAGTGTTACCGTTTTTTTCACAGAAAAAAAGACAAAATGCTAAGTAAATGAGCATAAAACATTGGCTTTTATTACAGTTTTAAAAGTATAATTCACCCAAATATGAGAAAATCTGAAATCAAATATTAAAAATAAAATTGGCTACTTGGACTGTCAAAAGATTGACAGAAAGCTCTGATATTTCAATAAAAATGATATTATTTTGTGTTCTGAAATTACCACTACTGGAAGTTTGCATGTTCTCCCCGTGTTGGCGTGGGATTCCTTTGGGTGTTCCGGTTTCCCCCACAGTCCAAACACATGCGCTATAGGTGAATTGAATAAAGTAAATTGTTATGTACAATGTCCGTAATGTACAGTATGTGTGTGAATGAGTGTGTATTGATATTTCCCAATACTGTAAAAAGGGTTGCATCTGGAAGGGCATCCACTGTGTTAAACATATGCTGGATAAGTTGGCGGTTCATTTCGCTGTGGCGACATCAGATGAATAAAGGGAGTAAGTCGAAGGAAAATGAATGAATGATTTACTCCTACTCCCATGTCTTATGGGTTTGGAATGACATGATGTAAAAAAAAGTTATTTATAGGTATTGATGGTTGAATAAAAAAACTTTAACCAATTTAACATCCAAACTTTTTATAACAATTTTTTTTATAGTGGAAAATTATGCTTTAGATACATTCTTCACACTATGAAAACTGCTCCTTTGAAAAACTTTTTCACTAGGGAACCAAAAAAAGTTATTTTATGGCAGGGGTTTCATTCTGGGTGAACTATTCTTTTCAATAAACAAGCACACAATATACATATCATGGAAAGTTGTATATATATATATATATATATATATATACACACACACACATATATATACACACACACACACACACACACACACACAGTTGAAGTCAGAATTATTAGCCCCCTTTGAATTTTTTTTCTTTTTTAAAAAATTTCCAAATGATGTTTAACAGAGCAAGGACATTTTCACAGTATGTCAGATAATATTTTTTCTTCTGGAGAAAGTTTTATTTGTTTTATTTCAGCTAGAATGAAAGCAGTTAATAATTTTTAATAAAACATTTTAAGGTCAAAATTATTAGCCCCTTTAAGCAATTTTTTTTCTCGATAGCCTACAGAACAAACCATCGTTGTACAATAACTTGCCTAATTATCATAACCTGCCTAGTTAACCATACCTGCCAACATTTGTCTCTAAAAGTCCGTTGTGGGGGGGGGGGGGGGTTGTTAGGGGGGGTGAGCAGAGCGACTGGAAGGGATGCCTGGTCTGTCGACGATCTGGCGGTGTTACACCCTATTCACAGGGGGCGTCAGCTTCAACGCTTCCCATTCACTATGAATGGGTGACGTCTGGCGTTGGTAAACTGCATTGTGGATCCGTCAGTGCTGCTTCAGTGACGTTGATCGCTGCAGAAGTTGGTACTTTCTCAACTTTTCAAGTGCCGACGGAAACGCCAGCCAATCAGATTGCTGTATGCAAATATACCAGCTCAGACAGTAGGCGATTGCTGACTAAATTTATTGGCTGACGCTGCTATGACGATCGCGTCAGCCCCAACTTCAGACACGCCCTCTGTCAAGCATTGACACTGAAGCCCCGTGCGAATGGGGGTGTTACCAGATTGTACCAATCACCTAAGGACCGGGGGAAGGGGTTAAAATTCCAGGAGAAATGACAAACCGGGAGGTGGGTCTGAAATGGGAAAAACGGGAGTGTTGGCAGGTATGTAGTTAACCCAATTTACCTAGTTGCACCTTTAAATGTCACTTTAAGCTGTATAGAAGTGTCTTGAAAAATATCTAGTAAAATATTATTTACTGTCATCATGGCAAAGATAAAATACTAAATTATATTTAGAAATTTGTTGAAATAAATCTTCTCTCCATTAAATAGAAATTGGGGGGAAAAAAACAGGGGGCTAATAATTCTGAATTCAACTGTATATATATTTACAGCTGAAGTCAGAATTATTAGCCCTCCTGTATATTTATTTCCATAATTTCTGTTTATTGAAAAAAGTTTTTTTTAACACATTTCTAAACATAATAGTTTTAATAACTCATCTCTAATAACTGATGTATTTTATCTTTGCCATGATGACAGTAATTAATGTTTTACTAGATATTTTTCAAGACACTTCTATACAGCTTAAAGTAACATTTAAAGGTGCAACTAGGTTAATTAGGCAAGTTGGGGGTAATTAGGCAAGTCATTGTATAACAGTGGTTTGTTCTGTAGACAATCGAAAAAAATACATTGCTTCAGGGGGCGAATAATAATAACATTAAAATGGTAAAAAAAATAAAACCTGCTTTTATTCTAGCTGAAATAAAGCAAATAAGACCTTCTACATGAGAAAAAATATTATAGGAAATACTGTGAAAATTTTCTAGCTCTGTTAAACATATTTTGGGAAATATAAATTCACAGGAGGGCTACTTATTTGCTTAATTGTGACTTCAACTGTATATATATATATATGTTTATTAACATTTTTACAATACTTACTATTT
>CAIGQZ010004081.1:6187052-6198809 GCA_903798205.1 Danio tinwini
GTCTGTAAATCATTCATCAAATTGTTCAATTTAGAAGACATTTTCAGAAAATAAAATAAGATTTAAATTTTTTATAAAACTAGCTTGCAGGATTTTGACAACTAGTTTGTGAACATTAGTTTGACAACATTACATTTGTGTATGTAATGACTCAAATAATGAAATGAGGACTATCAGTTTGATATGGAATGACTATTCAGTATTCACAAGTTTAGTTAACTTTGACTGACATGACATGAGCAAATGATAATGTTACAAACAGGAGAGAGTTGTATGAAAGCAATTGATGCATGTCCAAAAGTATTTGCAATTTGTTGTAAGGAATGAGAAACTGCTGCTATGATGTGCACAAATGACTAACTGTTTTGAGAAATGCCTTAACTGTTGTGCAAATGTAAATAGTGTTATGAGAAATGCACCAAAGTGACTGAGAAAAACTGTAAATAAGTGTTGTTGAAAAAGAACCTACAAGTTACCCAATAATTTGATGAATATGAATGCTACCTGTAAGTACTACCAATATTACTATAGTTGTCATTGGTGTTTTTTTCCCTTTTTATGTCTGTTCTATTGCTGTTTATGTGGTCTGTGTTTGCCATATGTTTTATGTTCTATGTTGTGTTTACCATATATTGTATGTTTTTGCACTCTTATTTTTTTTATAAATATAAAGTAACTTCTAAGTGTGTGTGACTCCAATTTCTAGCTATGGGTAATATTATGTAACAATGTGAATTTATCGTAATGCATTGTAATGTAGTGTATTTGTATTTGTATATCATGGATGTGTTATTTCTAAAATGCTTAAGGAAAGAAAAAAAGTATTTTCTAACTTTCTATTCATCATATAAACCAAGATGATGATTAAAAATGTATCGGTTTTCACACAAAAATAATATTACTAGTGCTGGGAAAAAATAATTGCGATTCATCGCATGCAAAATAATATTTGGTTTTAACCATAGACTGTAAAACATATAGACGTAGTATCCGTGAAGTCACCCATAGGTTTCTAAAGAATCCAAAAGAAGCTACCAGTAGGCGTGGCCAACCCTTGCCATTTTGTTTGCGTGTCATCGCACAGATTGAGGGATACCAAACAAGGGCAAAGAGGCGAAGCGTGAGCGGAGCTACAGACGCATGCTCACGTTTTGCTCTGACAGACTTTTCTTTGGGAGAACGTTTAATACTTCATTACCCGCGACTCGTTTGTGTTCTGACCACATGTGCTTTGTTGTATACTATATTAATAAAGTGTTTAGTCTTTTAAAAACACTGTGAGCCACTAAACATTGTTCTTATGACGTTTTTCTACAGGAGGAAAGCGCAAATTACTTCCAAACACTTCCAAATATAGTCTATGTTAGTAAACGCAAGGCTATTTATGAAATCCAGACGTAACACTGTATGACAAGGCTTCAGATGACTGTTTTATAGCCTACAGCTAATCAATCTGTCAGATTCTGGAGTGCAATACAGGTCTAAAGAAAATTATAAATGATAAATGATCTTAAATAAAACAAATACATTTATAGAGATGGTATGTAAAATAGCTGAAATATGAAATAAACATCAGGTAAAAAAACAACTAGGGTAAATCCAGCATATTTCATAACAGCACATAATATATACTTTAAAACCGCCAGTCACATTGTGACCACGATTTAAGATCATTCTCAAAGATGGGAAAAAAATGGGAATGTTGAGCACACATACCTTCCAGAGAATGAGACTGATGATGCCTAATAAGAGTATCCCTGCAACCGCTGCAACAATAATAATCCAGAGGGGAACTTCATACGGCGTCTCTTCTCCCAACACCGGGTCAATGTTCACTGCAAACTACAAACAGAAGACATGTTCACAACTGCTCAGCTTAAGACCTGGCCTTCTCAATGTAATAGTTTTAATAACTCATCTCTAATAACTAATTTATTTTATCTTTGCCATGATGACAGTAAATAATATTTTACTAGATATTTATCAAGACACTTCTATACAGCTTATAGTGACATTTAAAGGTTTAACTAGGTTAAATAGGTTAACTAGGCAGGTAAGAGTAATTAGGCAATTTATTGTATAATGATGGTTTGTTCTGTAGACAATCGCAAAAAAAAAATAGCTTAAAGAGGCTAATAATTTTGACAGTAAAATGGTTCTTTAAAAATTAAAAACTGCTTTTATTCTAGCTGAAATAAAACAAATAAGACTTTTTCAGACATAAATTATATTATCAGACATACTGTGAAAATGTCCTTGCTCTGTTAAACATCATTTGGGAAATATTTAAAAAATAAACAAATTTAAAGGGGGGATAATAATTCAACTTTTACATGGTAGGCTTCAACTGTACATGGTAGGTATGTGGCTTAAATACATCCTTGCAAAATAATCATACATAATTTGTCCAAACATATTTGACCAAATTGAGTAGACACCTTTGTTAATAGTTTCAACTGAAGGGGTGGAGAGGTTTATTTTAGCAAGAAGGAGTGAGTGAGATAACCAGCGTAATCTACATTGCTCCTGAGTTTTGTTGTGAATGAAATATACTCAAATGAGACTGACAGAGATGTATTTAGAATTGTAGTTTGAAGCTTTATGTGAAAACACAGACAGGAATTAATAACAACTTCTGCAGAAAAAAAAGTGTATAAGTTTAATCAAGTGTATTGGTGTTCTTCTTTTACTCCAAAAATAACACTAAGTGATATGACACAATGCATCAATGTGCATTAAACTATTGGTTCCCAAACTTTTTAGCCTGTGAACCCCAAAATAACAATGACAGTGACTTGCGACCCCCAATATCCTCTGAGGTGGTTATAAATATACAAACCTTGCACAGAACAGTGCACACACACACACCAATAGGCCCAAGTCTATTCTTCGTTTAATTTTGAGAACGCCACTCAGAGACCATCCTCCATATTCAATCATGGCCTTTATTTTTAATGTATGTAAGTGTCATAAAAGGAGTCAGAAAGTTTAACCTGGTGCCATAAAATCTGTAGGTTACGGTTAAAATATGGCAATTCAGATGGTTTAATAAAATTAATTAGATTTTTTTGAAAAATCTCCAAGCTACTCTCCCACATTGTCCCGTGACCCCCATTTTGGCAACCACTGCATTAAACACTACTCAGCAGTTTGTGTGTTTGCTGCCTCATTACAAATCTGTCTGACAGATTTCATGTTATATACAGGTTAAACTAACAAAAGATTTATTTTAGCAGACCTTGTGCCACTTGGAGGTGGCGCTGAATACATTTTTAATCCGTATATCCTGCGTTTTGTGTTCTGACATGCTTAATTATGGAAAAAAAACATAATCACCCGCTATTTTATTTGTCTTTTTGGAAATGGTCTGAAATAAATGTGACTGTTGTCAACCTGTCAGCACATGAAGTTTGCCATAATCGGCCGACATTTTTCAACACAGTGAGCATTTGAATGGGTGAGGATGTCGTTTCCAGAAAAGAAAAGTTGACAAAGATAGTTACAGTAGAGTTTTGAAGGTGATTGGACAGTGATGTATGTGTTCATTTAGCTCCAATCCAGCACAGGTTTTTGGTTTTGTATAATGTTTGGTTTGTTATGAGACAACTGGAGTTTACAGATTTTTTTAAGATTAAAAAATGTCAAACTCCATAATAAAGCAACAGTTTACAGTAGAGAGCTGATGGAATACAGACAGTGCCATTTCTCACATTAGACTGCTCTGTTTTTTGCATGTTACTGTTTGTCCTACCTCTGGCTGTGCTTTATTCGTAAAATAATATTTAAATGAAGTGTCACTTATCATTTCAGCACATTTGCACGTCTTAATAATGTATTTTAAAATGCAAAGGGCACGTAATTGGTTGATTGATGTACAGTTAAAGCCAAAATAAATTATTATATTTTTTTATTTTTCAAATACAAATTCTGACTTGAACTGTATGTGCATGTTTATTAAAATCAAGTTTTTTGATAACCAGCGTTTAAAGACATTGATGAAAATTCAGATTTGTATTGAGACTTTAAGAACCCCTGATTAATATACAGTAGCTCACAAACTAAAGGTGAGTTTGGGTGAACTATCCTGTCAGCGTCAACAGTTCTAACCTCTCTGGTTTGGTTGTCCATTTTGATGGCCGGTTTATCGGTCAGCAATCTCAATGTAGCCTGTCCCTTTACTTCCACTCGCAAAGCTTTGGCATAGTCCTGTGTGAAAACCACAGAGACCCCATGAGCCCTTCAGAAACCTTCTTGTCAAAGAGTTGTCAAGATCAGTGAGTGTACAAACCTCCAGCAAGGTGCCGTTCCAGACCCGAGCCCGTACTCTGACCTCCGCCTGGGTGGACATGTTCAGCAGCGGGCAGGAGAATGTCTGACACAGAGCCGTATGCTTTGAACAGTCCTGAGCGGAGATAAAACACACACACACACACTCTTATGTTCAAAGTTTAACGTTCAAAAATGTTAAGTAATGAAAAGATCATGATTCTCTCATGATTATGAATAGACAACTTAAAGGGCTATATTCAGTAATACAGTATGCTGTAGTATTCATTACAAATAATCATAAATATAATATATACTGTACTTTAAATAGATTGTACTGTGGTATGGTTGAAAAAAATTATCATATTTACTTTAAATTACTATAAAATATGATTTTTTTTCTTCTATTTAACACAAAAGAAGATATTTTAAAGAATGCTGATAGATGGCACCCATAGATATTTATTGTAGGAAAAATGACCATGAATGTCAATGGGTACCAGCAACCAGCATTCTTCAAAATATCTTCTTTTGTGTCCAATAGAACAAAAAGAAGTTCATAATGGTTTAAAACCGGTTTCACCCACATGAAAAAAATACTATAGTAATTTATAGTAAATACTATAGTGTTTTGGAACCATTCTATAGTAAAGTATGATGCTTAGTTAATGAACGCTCCAGCCTACTGTATTATTGACTATAGTGAAACTATAAATACTGTAGTATATTTTAGTTGTTGCTACAGTAAACTGATGCATTGTAATATAATATACCCTATAGTTGTAGACTAGTTTACAGTAGGATCATTTGTTTTTATTAATATAGTGATGTTACCACAACAGCTATAGAATTTCCACCTCAACAGATTAATTCAAGTACTTTACTACAGTACGGTTCAAAACCACTACAATATTTACTATAAATTATTATAGTATTTTTTGAAGTGACAAATGATGAACAAAATAAAGAAATATTAATTCATTCATTTATTCTGCTTCGGCTTAGTCCCTTTATTCATCAGGGGTCGCCACAGCAGAATGAACCGCCAACTTATCCAGCATATGTTTTACACAGCAGATGCCCTTCCAGCTGCAACCCATCACTGGAAAAACATCCTGGCACACTCATTCACACGCATACACTGTACTGTATGTCAACTTCTCTCTTTGGGTCAAACAGATACAGTATGTATGGTTGAGATTGTAAAGGTTTAATAAACACATGCAAGCCTGGATCATTTAGAATTAATATCACGTGGGTATCTGAATTGAAGTTGCAACCTTCCAACAATTAATCATGTAGCTCTAATTCCAAGTATAAAAAAACACCCAAAAATGCAAATCTGTCTGCCTCACCAGAAAATGGGCCACTTTACGAGTCGCCAGGACAGTGACAGAAGCTTCAGCGTGAGGAAACCCAGACTCCACGTCTCTTTTGTTTCGTTTAGCACCTTCCTTAGATAGCTGGGAATGACGACAAATGAGTGAAAAGAATTCAACCTAGAATTAGTAACTGCAGGCTGCTGCATTTCCTCAGACTCACTGTGAGGTTGAGATAGTTGACGATATTCCCCGGCGGGACACAACGAGACTCTGATGTTCCTTTGATCACTATTTCTGTGAGATACAGCAGCCATTTCCCATTGGCTACTGCATACGGCCAGTCAAAGTCAATCACAAGAGTTCCCAGATCTCCCACAGGTTCTCCCAGCACCTGCACCTGGAATGTGGAGTTATGAAGTGAGCAAAACCATAAAGATAATATTGATAATATAAGAATCTTGAGCAGAACAAAAATAGAATGATTTCTGAAGGTTTAGCTTTACCATTAAAGGGAACCTATTATGCAAAAATTGCTTTTATAAGGGGTTTACACACAGTTCTAATAGTCTGCAGAAACACTTTGATTGACATTTACCTTTTGTACGTGTCAGACGGGGAAGCCCCGCCCACTAGTGACAATCTCTCCCTCATTAGGACGTTAGTAAAGACATTAGCTGTGTCTCATTTCAGAGGCTGCATCTTCCGAAGGATGCAGACTTAAAAGGTGAGTCCTTCAAAAGTTCACACAAGTCGAACCGAGCATTTTGAAATGAGACGATCTAGCCTAGAGGATGGATCTCGTTACCTAGCAACTGTAACAGCTGCCGTTAATAAGCAGTAATAAAATTTGTAATAACTTTTTTTTTCTGAAGTGATTGTAAAACTTATTTTAAGCGATCTGAAAACAAAACAAGACATAGAGAAGCTGGGAATATACTTCATTAGATCCATACATGTACACTAGAGATGCTCGGATCAGCTGAAATGTCACCCGAGTCCACACCTTTATTCTAATCATCCACCCGCCACACATATAGTTTTATCTTATATATGTATCTGCACCCGACCTGCACCCGATCGTCACTTTAATAATTCTAATTCTTTGTTTTAGGCATGATGATAGGTCACCGTGGATATTAACAGCAGATTCAGTAAGCTAATCTGCGCATCTCTGATAGTAAAATAATTAATTGTAAACGTTTTTAAATGAACATTTATTTATAAAAACAAAGTTTGTCTTTAGACAACATTTTCTTCATTTTCAAATAGACACAAAAAGGAAAAATAAGACATTTGAGCTTTTAAATATACAGGAACAAGGTAACAAAAACGGTGCCACTTCCGTCTAAACAGCAGCTATGTTATGTTTACTTGGCCTTTTTCTTTGCACTTTGCAAAAACAGAGTAGCATCTATTGTGCCTAAATTCGGGCGATTCCAACTCGCCTCCAAAACGCGGCCAGCTGCACTGAATGAGCGTTTGCTCGCACCACTTTTTGTAGGAATGAACAAGATTCTCCTCGCAAGGTGCTGAAGTCGTGTAAATAAGTGATCTTGTTTCTCCCAGAATGAGAGCAGATTTTCCTCTGATGACTCCTCTAACTGAAAGTTTGCACAGTTCTCTTGCACTTCATCCATTATTTTGGGCGTCTCATCTTCTGCAAAGCCCACTCTCTGCTTTTTTGCTGGTCCACTGCCATGTCCCGCTACATCGACCCGCAACCCATGCGCAATTAATCATAATGTATTTTTTTATTACCCAACCCGCCTGACCCACAGCACCCACAGATATAACTGACATCCGCGCATCACTAATGTACACATAAAAATGTAAACTGTCTATTAAATCACTCTTTAGTAAGACATGTCATACTCTTTTAGTTTTTTTACGTGTGATTAGATATCCAAGTAAAATAAACCTACTTTATACATTTAATCCAGAGTTTTCTTTTAAATGTCATGCCGTTATCAGCGCGCAATGATTCTTGGGATGTTCAAGGTCACAAAGGATCCACCGGTTGTGTCCTTCATTACCTGGGATACGAAGAATGCATTTTGAGGCTGTATTTGAAGGAGCCTTCGAGTTCTTCAGCCTTCATTGAGCCATGATGACACAGCGCCATTCGAATGCATCCTTTGGAGGATGCAGCCTCTGGAATGAGACAGCTTCTAGAATACACGAGACGTGTCACCCGTTTTTTAATGGGGAAAAGTGTAACGGTCAATACGGCGAATGAAGCCGACTAGTACAGGAGCCAATCATCGATTGCTATAGACTGACGTTTCTCTGAGGGAAAAGCTCAGACCAGACGTGTGTTTTTACAACAGTTTGGTGGTCAACAAACGCACTAGAATCTCAGCAAATACTTGCTTTAAAGACATAAGAAGTATATCCAAATACAGCTCGAAATCTGTTCTTTTATATGAACCAAGTGCACTTGAAAACAAAAGTTTTTTGGTTTTGTTATCTGTATGAAACGAACGCGAGGTACAGTTCATCTTGTCAAACGCACATCACATGAGAGCAACTACTCGAACGCCCACAAGCTTGTAAACAGGAGATTAACACTATCCAGAGGATCATAATGTGTAGAACGTCCATAAATGAGGTTGGTGTGGTGATCATGCTCCTTTTAAGTGCGCATGAGCAGTAGCTTGGGCAACCTGAAAATATGCTGATTTTGTTTGATTTGAATGTTTAGAAACTAAACTTATGAGACAGTTGTTTAATTTTATTGATGGTTCCAAATATGTAATGTAATCGTAAGCTTGGCAAACACTTTTGGAGAATTTGATGTTTCCCCATTCAGACAGAATGCCCGAGCATACTGACCGAGGGGCATTTCGAAGAAGGCAGCTGAGTGAAATGACTTGCCTTGAAAGGACTTTGACGTTAATCTTGTTTTTCAATCTGCAGCTAAACAGACACATTTGTAGCCCCGCCCTCGTTTGAAAAAGAGCACAATCTCATCTGAATTTAAAGTGATAGTTACCAAAATGGCACAATTAGGATCAGAGCCTAATTTGAGAGCAGTTTCCAAAACATTATTTGTGGGATTTTAAACTTAAACTTTGCATACACACTTTAGGGACATCAGAGAATGTGTCCATTTTAAAGGAATAAATCTTATTATAAAAACATCTAAATGCTGCCTTGGTGAGAATGAGACCCCTACTGAAAAATCCAGCTTAAACCAGCCTAAGTTGGTTGGCTGGTTTTAGCTGGTCGATCAACCTAGTTTTAGAGGGGTTTTGGCCATTTGGTCAGGCTGGCCATTTGGTCAGGCTGGAAAATTACTAGATAAAACCAACTTTGACCAGTTTAAGCTTGTTTTGGCTGGGCTCCCAGCCTGCTAAGTTGTTCAAGCTGGTTTTAGCTGGTCATCTCCCAGCCTGACCAGCTAAGACCAGGCTGTAAATGGCTGGAAACCCCTCTAAAACCAGGCTGGTCGACCAGCTAAAACCAGCCAACCATCCTAGGCTGGTTTAAGCTGGATTTTTCAGCAGGGACATTAGCAAAAAAAATTACTTTTAAATTTTTTCACAATATACATGTCAAAGTAATAAAACATCCATTTAAACAGACCTTGTGCCTCTTCAGGGTGGCACTAAATAAATGTTTTATCTGTATATCCTGCCTTTTGTGTTCTGACAAGCTGTAAATAGATGAGGCATGGCTGCCTTTTTCACAAAAATGCATCTACTTAAGTCTTCCTGCCTTTCCCGTTTTCAAAATAAGAGTCCAACATAAGATTCAAGATACTAGTATTCAGCTTAAAGTGCAATCTAAAGGCTAGGTTAATCAGGTTAACTAGGCAAGTTAGGGTAAGGAAACATTAGCAAAAATAATCTTACCTTTTCTATTTTCCTGCTGACTATAAACTTGATTTGATCCAGATACATACAAAAGTGCATTGTAGTGCATATCTGACTAAACTTTTAAAGCCACACTCACTCGAAACACAAACTCCAGTGGACTCCCCACATCACTGGTGCTGCTCATGGCAGATTCTCCAATCACACTGCCACTGAACGACGTGTCGATCATTAGCTTTTCCCTGCACATGACAGGAAGAGAATGAGAATCTGACGCAAGCTTTAAGCAAGTCCACAACTGTGTGTGTTGCTTAAAGAGATAGTTCACCCAAAAATTGTAGTTTCACCCTCAAGCCACCTTTATGCGTTCCTTTCTTCTGTTGAACACAAACTAGAGATAATACATCTTGTATTTGAAGAAATCTAAAAAAGCTGTAACCATTGACTTTTTATAGTAGGAAAAAACAAATTCTATGGAAGTCAATGGTTAAAGGTTTCAGGTGTGTGTTCAACAGAAGAAAAAAACTCAAAGATTTAAAACAAATAAAAGGGCAAGTAAATGATGACAGAAATGTATTTGGGTGAACTATCCCTTTAACATTTGGATTTAATAAACTGTTAAATAAGAGGTTTCATTGTTATTAGTGGCAGTGTATAAATACTATGTTTGATACATTTGACGCAGAATGACAAACATGTATTGTTGAACAAGATAAACCATTATTCATTCTAAATCAGGGGTGTCCAAACTCGGTCCTGGAGGGCTGGTGTCCTGCATAGTTTAGCTCCAACTTCCTTCACACCTGCCTGGAAGTTTCTAGTATACCTAGAAACACCTTGATTAGCTGGTTCAGGTGTGTTTAACTGGGGTTGGAACTAAAATATGCAGAACACTGGCCCTTCGGGACCAAGTTTGGACACCCCTGTTCTAAATGCACACAGTTTTTCTCATTGTGATTGAACATCAAAGTACGTACAAGGAAAAGGTAGTGAGGACCGTGTTCTTCACATTGAGGGTGACAAGAACAGGAAACAGATCCGCCTGTTCACTAATGCTGAAGACAAACACAAACATCATCATAGTCAGTCACCTTAAAGATGCCATATAGCTCATTGATTCAACTGATTTCTTTTATCTTTGCCATGATGACAGTACATAATATTTTACTGGATATTTTTCAAGAAACTACTATTCACCTTTAAGTGATATTTAAAGGCTTAACTAAGTTAATTAGGTTAATTAGGCAAGTTAGAGTAATTAGGCAAATCATTGTACAAAAAAACAATAGTTTGCTCTGTAGTACAATCAAAAAATATAACCTATATATATACAAAAATCATATAAATAGATAAAAATATTTTTATAAACATTGTAATATTCATTAAAAATACATTTGAATTTCATGGTGACTTTAAAAGAAAAGACCTGCAGATTGAAATGTCTTCAGCACACACTTTTAAGAGACGCAGTATATTGTATAAAGCAGAAACCATGCAAGTTATTGGACTTACGTGGAAAGCTGCAGAGTAGATTGGATCTGCTCTGTGTAAAGTGTAATACCAGAGGTCTCAAAGATGATTATAAATGAGACCTGAGAAATCAAGAGCGAGAGCAAATTAGGCAAAACATATGAGCTGTACGGTCGGATTAGCTGAGCTCACTCAAATGGGCTGTGGAAAATGAGGGAAGCTTTTCTTTCATTTGCATGCAAATGATCAGAAAGGTCACATGCTGGACGTGTTTGCAGTAAAAAAAACAGACAGCTACCTTCTGATTGCTCTTAAATGGGTTTCCCAGATCACATATGACAGCCTCGTCTGCACTGCACTCCATATCAAAACCAGCCTGAAATGAAGATCAAGCATAAGATTGTCAAAAAAACAATATTAAAATAAATATAATATAAATATAATATAATATCATATAAATATAGCATAAATATAATATTAATATAATATAATATAAATAGAACATAAATATAATATTAATATAACATAATATATAATATAAATATAATATTAATATAATATATATAATATAATATAATATAAATATAATATTAATATAATATAAATATAACATAAATATAATATAATATAATATAATATAATATAATATAATATAATATAATATAATATAATATAAATATAACATAATATATAATATAAATATAATATTAATATAATATATATAATATAATATAAATTTAACATAAATATAATATAAATATAACATAAATATAATATTAACATAATATAATATATAATATATTATAATATAATATAATATAATATAATATAGTATAGTATAATATAATATAATATAATATAATATAATATAATATAATATAATA
>CAIGQZ010004081.1:6226194-6238682 GCA_903798205.1 Danio tinwini
ATATATATTTAAATATAAAACAGCTTTTAGTACAAGCATTACAAAATTGATTTTATTACAAATGTTCACTACTATAAGAAATATAGTCGTGAAAGTCTAAGTAAACTCAAGTGGCTTTTTTTTATAAGCATATCACCTGCAAGCTCAGATGAAAAAGTTAGCTGCATTTAGGAATTTAAAAGCTTATGACAAACACTTATGACAAAAATATAAATGTTAATATAGTAAATACCAATAACATTTTACATTAATTTAAACATAACAGGTTTTGAGTAATTTTCAGAAAAATTTCAAAGCAACATTACTATTGGCTAGAGCTAAAGTCACCTAAAATGTACTACAGTAAGCAAATTTATACACAATACAAAGTATTACTAAAATGTTCTGAGTCTGTTTATCTCTACAGAGTTACTTTATGCTTTCTGTGCTGAACGTATCATGTTAATTACTGAACTAAACGCCTGCCAGCAACACGAGCCCTTAATGCCGACCTCACAGAGAAGAAAAGCTGAAGCTCTTCTGAATAACATGCAGTCAAACAGCACTCAGACAGGTGAACTTTATGTCTGCTGTGTTCAGGCTTGTTTTATGTCTAAAACTAGATGGGGGAATTTGGGAGAAATAGTTAAGGCTGTCTGAGCACTCCAGATAACTATTTTTAGAGTGATTTGAAGAGGTTGGACATATTATCTTATCTGTAAACGGAATGAATAACTCTTTGATTTAACCCAGGCTCACTAAAAATACAGTTGAAGACAGAATTCGCCCCCCCCCCACCCCGGAAATTATTAGCCCCCCCTGTTTATCCCCCCCCCCAATTTCTGTTTAATACATTCAAAAGGGGGCTATTAATTCTGACTTCAACTGTATGTGCCTCAGCCTGCATTTTGGTGAAACAGAAAATACTTGCTTTAGGTATGTTTTGTTTCATGTTTCAGAAGTCCACTAGAGAGCGCTGTCTAAAATTTGGCAAAGTTGAAATATGTTACTTAGGCAGTGTTAATTTTGACAGTAAATTTTAATTTAGTTTTAGTCTTAGTCTTTTGACTAAAATTCTATTTTAGTTTAGTCGACTAAATCTAGGCCCAATCCCAATTCTATTTTTGTACCCCACCCCTTCCCCTTGGCCCTTACAACCGAGGGTTAAGGGGAAGGGCTTCAAAATGTACCCCTAAGAATTGGGACAACACTTTAACACCTGCACACGTCATCATACGTCATCGCGATCTCGTGCTTCATATGAGATCGATGATCGCGACTGCTGTAGTTATTCCAGTTGTGTTATTTTTTGGTATTTATCTTCAGGAAATCACTGAAGGCATATATTATGTTATCATAATGATCTAATGTGGCAATAATATCGTAACTGTACTGTGTTTTTACACCGTGTCCATATTCATCTGTAAACACACCAAAAACAACATTAACATTATAGCAGACACTGTAAAAGGCTCATTCTCAGCCACTAGACTTTTCTGACAGGGTGTTCGAGTGTCATTGAGTGACAGAATGTTGTGGAACTGCTGTACAGGAGTTATTATTAGGGATTATAGATCGCAAAATTTAGCATTTTTTTTCTTCATTTTTTTTAAAAAAAGCATGACGGTAAAATATGAACGCAATTATAAATATATTAAAACATATGTTTGTTTGTCGTAAAGATTCGTAATAATGACAAAAAATACTAATTTGTGGATCTCCTTACTTCCGTGTATTCTAGGAAACTTCTTACCTCTTCGTTTCAAGTGTGCTCCTGAAAAATCTTCGTTCAAAGGGGTGTATACCCCTTGCCCTTAGCCCTACGCCTTCAAGCTAAAGAAAATTGGGACACCACTAGCCCTTGACGGGAACGCGCAAAACGAGGGGTTGGGGTAAGGGGAAGAGCTAAAGGGTAGAATTGGGATTGGGCCTAAATCTACTCTGGGTTTAAATTAAGTGAAATTTAAAATAATTAAAAACTCGCCACTTTTACCACTGTTACCACTTGCTTTGGGACTTGTGAAGCTGTGCATTGATGGATTTGCTCTCCAGTGTTTGGACTTTCAGCAGTGAAAATTAAACCACACTGAACTGAACTACAACTCTGAAAACTGTACTGACACAATTTCAATTTCAATTTAATGTTAAGCTGCTTTGACACAATCTACACTATAAAAGTATTATAGAAATAAAGACAACCTGAATCGAATTAAATAATTAGTCTTAACAGAGTTTCCCAGCAAGCATAGCTTTATGATAGATCATATGAATACCTACGTGGACTGATGAGGTCCATACTCCCGCAGTCATCCTGGTTAATAGTGATGGGACAATAATACACGGCTCCGGTTTCATTAATTTTGAGTTTACTGAGTTGAGGCTGGGCTTTTTCTTGAGGGGCTCCGACTAACAGCCTGCAGAGGAACAAAAAAAAAAAACATTCAATAAAACACAAAAACACCAACAGTGAAGCATAGAAAGCTTTCCTTCAGAATACAGGCTATTCTCTTAAAGTGAACAATTAATCTGTGCATACCTTTAGACCTCATAAATACATATAAAGGGGTCTTATTATGCTTTCTACCTAATTTACTGCACAATGTTGTTGTTTGACCATAAAAAACATATCTGCAGAGATACAAGCCGCTCCAGCAATGAGATTTCTTAAAGGCAACATATTTTGGAAAGACAGCAGGGAGCAACATGTCTTTCATTCATTCATTTTCCTTCGGCTTATTTTAGAGGTCGCCACAGCAGAATGAACTGCCAACTATTCCAGCATATGTTTTACACAGCAGATGCCCTTTCAGCTGCAACCCAGTCCTGTAAAACACTCATTCGCACACACACTCATACACTAGCCCAATTTTAGATCATTCAATTATCTATAGTGCATGTGGACTGTCGGGGAAACTGGAGCACCCGGAGGAAACCCAAGCAAACATGCAAACTCCACACAGAAATGCTAACTGGCCCAGCCAGGACTCGAACCAATGCCCTTCCTGCTGTGAGGTGGCAGTGCTAACCACTGAGCCACCGTGCTGATCGGGAGCAGGTCATTTGCATTAAAAAACATGAGGAATTTTCACTTCACAGACACATTCAGGAACACCCGAGACTTATATTACATCTACAATAGGTCACCATATATTCAAATATTCCAATGAAAATGCCAACCTTATCTCTTGTGACCACTAGGCTACGTCTAAGTACATATTTATTACCATCAAAAAATCTGAAACTAAGAAAATAGTATAGAATATAGAACTGAATATAATACAAGGGTTAAGCTCCACCCCTACAAGCTCCTGCTTATCTGAAGGCCACACCCACAAATCAACATACAATTAACAACTGATGAACTGCACAAGTCTCCGCCCTATCGTTTATCTTTTTCTTAATACTTGGATATACGTCACAATAAAAAAACACAGAAGGAAATATCTGTTCCTAGATCAGTTTTAAAGCGACGGCCTTACCTGGAAATGATGTGATTGTAAACATCATCTGCATGATCAGCTATCCTTATTTCATTAAATTCTAGAATCAAATTATTGGCGGGTTATGACAAATAACCCTGTGAAAACACTGCAGGAGTGTCAAAACTAAAAACTGAAACTTCTGTCACCATTTACTCACCTGCCACAAAGCTGTTTGAGTTTCTTTCTTCTGTTGAACAAAACAGAAGATATTTCGAAGAATGTTGGAAACCTGTAACCACTGACTTCCATAGTATTTACTTTTCCTACTATACGTAGATGTCAATGGTCCAAACTTCATCAAATTATATTTTTTATGCTCCACAGAAAAAAGAAACTCATAAAGGCTTGAAACCACTTGAGCAAATTTTTATTTTGAGGTGAACAATCCCTTTAAACATCATATTTGATTGAACAAAACTGACATGATGATGTACAGCTTTTTAAAACATATTGACCTGAATAAGGAAATAACTGGAAAAAAAATTAGGCACACAAATCACCAATATGCATAAAAACATGATCAAATTAGAGTAAACTCTGATGTGTAGCTCTCGGTATAGAAAAGGAATGTAGGATTAAAGACAACAAACAAGCTCAGACCTGAACTGAGGAGGCAAAGCAGACCTTTTATCTTCTTATTTTCTCTTTCCGTCTTGCAAGCTTTCGTTGAGGATAAAATTATCAATATGAGTCATTGTGTAACCAACAAACAAGGCCCAATCTCAATTCTATTTTTGTACCCCTACCTCTTCCCCTTGGCCCTTAAAAACGAGTGTGATGGCGAAGGGCTTCAAAATGTACCCCTAACAATTGGGACAGCACTACAGCACCTGCACACGTCATCATATGTCATCACGATCTACTGCTTCATATGAGATTGATGATCACGACTGCTGTAGTTATTCCAGTTGTGTTATGTTTTGGTATTTATCTTCAGGAAATCACTGAAGGCATATATCATGTTATCATAATGATATAGGCCCAATCCCAATTCTATTTTTTTACCCCTTCCCCTCGGCCCTTAAAAACGAGTGTGAAGGGGAAGAGCTTCAAAATTTACCCCTAAGAATTGGGACAACACTACAGCAACTGCAAATGTCATCATATGTCATTGCGATCTCTTGCTTCATATGAGATCAGACAATCGCGACTGCTGTAGTTATTCCAGTTGTGTTATATATTATGTTATCATAACGATATAATGTGGCAATAAGATCGTAACTATACTGCGCATTTACAACGTGGCCATATTCATCTGTAAACACACCAAAAACAACATTAACATTATAGCAGGAGTTATTATTAGGGATTATAGATTGCGAAATTTAGCAGTTTTTATTTTAGCGTTTTTTTATAAAAGCATGACGGTAAATACAAACGCGGTTATAAATGTATTAAAACATGTGCTTGTTTGTTGTAAAAATTACTAATTTGTGGATCTCCTTACATCTGGGTACAACGAAACTGCTGTTGTAGCTGGTGTATTCTGGGAAATTTTCTTACTCCTTGGTTTCAAGTGTGATCCTGAAAAATCTTCGTTCGAAGAAGTATCTACCCCTTCCCCTTAGCCCTACACCTTCAAGCTAAAGAGAATTGGGACACCCCTACGCCTTCACGGGAACTTGCAAATTAAGGGGTAAGGGGAAGGGCTATGGGGTAGAATTGGGATTGGGCCATATTGTGACAATAAGATCGTAACTGTACTGTGTATTTACACAGTGTCCATATTCATCTGTAAACACACAAAAACAACATTAACATTATAGCAGACACTGTAAAAAGCTCATTCCCAGCCACTAGACTTTTCCGACAGGTTATTTGAGTGTCAACGAGTGACAGAATGTTGTTGGAGTATACAGGAATTGTTATTAGGGATTATAGATAGCGAATTATAGCAGTTATTATTTTAGCTTTTTTTTAAAGGATGACAGTAAAACACGAATGCCATTATGAATGTATTAAAAATGTGCTTGTTTGTTGTAAAAAATTGTAATTCCTAATTTGTGCATCTCCTGACTTCTGTTTACAGCCATGCTGCTGTTGTAGATGGTGTATTCTGGGAAATTTTCATACCCCTTGGTTTCAAGTGTGGTCCTTAAAAATCCGTGTTTCAAGGGCTATCTAGCCCTTCCCCTAAGCCCTACGCCTTCAAGCTAATGAGAATTGGGACAGGGGAAGGGCTAAGGGGTAGAATTGGGATTAGGCCTTTAAGTCTTTATTAATATAATAAAGGGTATATTTAAAAAATATGCAGTATATATAATACTAACATATTAATACTAATAAAGTCTAATATATAAACAATCTGTCTCTATAATCATAATTTGTGTGAAAAGAAATAAAAGCTTTTGTTTTAGTACTGCTGCTAGTGTTCCTTTAATCTGGAATCTGCAATGGATTGCATTAGCTTTTTGGAGTTTTAGAGAAGCCAGTTTTTCTGCCATTGTTTCATTTATTTTCTGTGAGTAATCCTCCCTCTCGTCTGTGGTTTGCTTAGTGTAAACACTAATGTAAGCGCAGGCGCTCGGTGCCTACACGAGACAGGTACTCTCTAAGTTTGGAGAGGAGAGTCATTCCTGCAAAAACCACTGGCAAATATTAGTCGTGACTGATTGCAGGTTTAGTTCAACACTCTCACCTGGGAAAATTCCTGTAATGCCATTTTACTGTGGTGGTCTTGTTGAAACATGAGCAAACTGCACTCCTTTTAGACGTATTGTGGTGGTCTTATTCACTATATACGTGATTCTCTGAATGCAGAAAGCCTTTTACAAACATCCCGTAGAAAGTAGACATGTTTTATTATTCGGTAATAAAGTATACTTCAGTTTAATTAATAATAGCGCTGGGCAAAGATTAATCGCATACAAAATAAAATTTAGTTTGGACAATGTATCTGTGTGTATTATTTATGTGTGATACACAAACATATTGTACATAAAAAAAAACTATTTTGTTACATAGATATTTAAATGTATATACAATTTGTATCATATAAATATATAGTTTATATCTAAATATGAATAAAATTGTTCTCAAATATACGGATGTATGCATGTGTGTATTTAAATATATGCATAATAAATATACACAGTACACGCACACTTCGAACAAACTTTTTTTGGAATTTGATTCATATTTGACCAGCACCAATTAAATAAGTATTATTAAAATAATATTATAATAATACATAATAATAATAGTATTTATATGCTATTTTACAGATCAAGATAGGCTTAAGATTGTAATATATTACTTTTAAAAGTTTCTAAAAGTAACCAAATCTGGTAAAGTAACAACACTGTCAATTGCTCGTCAGTATTGTGAAAATGATAATACAATATGCTGTGAACACTCTTCAGCAATTTTAGCAATAACACAATTTAATAACATCACGTCTATAAGAAAGTACCCCAACACTCCTGCTTTTCTAAAGCAACTCTTGGCTAAGAGGAATCTCAAACTTTAGATGCAGCATCTCCGCTATTCTAAGAAAAGCTTTTATCATGTCAGTGGAGGCTCGAGTTTTTCAAGTCTACAAGTCCAAACTGTTCTTGCTCAAGATGAGTGTGGTGACACCTGGTGATAGAGAGTGTCCTCAGGGCTCAGAAACAGCTCCTTGGCCCCCTATGACATCATTCAAACACCGAATTCTGTGCTGCGAGGGGAAAAAATGTTGCGGTTTTGCAGAACTGAAGAAGAAAATGTACAGCATGTGCAGTTGAAGTCAGAATTTTTAGCCCTCCTAAATTGTTACCCCCCAACCCCCCCAACATGTTTTTTCAATTTCTGTTTAACGGAGAGAAGATTTCTTCAACACATTTCTAAACATAATAGTGTTAATAACTCATTCCTAATAACTGATTTATTTTATCTTTGCCATGATGACAGTAAATAATATTTTACTATTTTCAAGGTACTTCTATACAGCCTAAAGTGACATTTAAAGGCTTAACTAAGTTAATTAAATAAACTAGGCAGGTTAGGGTAATTAGGCAAGTTATTGTATAATGATGGTTTGTTCTGTAGACAGTCGAAAAAAATATATAGTTTAAAGGGGCTAATAATTTTGACCTTAAAATGGTTTTAAAAAATTAAAAACTGCTTTTATTCTAGCCGGAATAAAACTAATAAGACTTTCTCCAGAAGACAAAAATATTATCAGACGTACTGTGAAAGTTTCCTTGCTCTGTTAAACATCATTTGGGGAAAAAAATTTATAAATAAATCAATAACTGATTTCTTTTATCTTTGCCATGATGACAGTACATAATATTATACTAGATATTTGTCTACTTTTACTAGATACAGTGCTCAGCATAATTGAGTACACCCCATTTTGAAAATTAATATTTTTATTATTTTCTCAGTAAATATAAGCAATGTATTTTAGTGCATTTGAACAAAACAGATTTATTAAACAGATATATATTTTAAAATTATATTTTAGTCACCAAACATATTAAGAAATTGAAAGATAATACATTTAAATTCAAGCAAAATATTGCTCTTTTTAAAGTTTTTTTTAATATTTTCCTGTTACATATAAATTTGGCTGTACTAGTTTTTGGACCATTATCGTAAGTTATTTTTAGATAAGCTCCATATTTGACTTCAGTACTGACTAATCTAATGTATATGCACAAATATAATATTGTAGAGCTTCCTATTAAAAATACGAATTTAAAAGAGAGATTTGTGAGGGGTATACAAATAAATATTGAGCACTGTACTGTACTAGATAATAGCATTCAGCTTAAAGTGACATTTAAATGCTTAACTAGGTTAATTAGTTTAACTAGGCAGGTTAGGGTAAATAGGCAAGTTATTGTATAATAATGGTTTGTTCTGTAGACAATCGGAAAAAAATATATTACTTAAGGAGGCTACTAATTTTTACTTTAAAATGGTTTTTAAAAAATTAAAAACTGCTTTTATTCTAGCCGAAATAAAACAAACAAGACTTTCTACAGATGAAAAAATATTATCAGAAATACTGTGAAAAATTCCTTGCTCTGTTAAAAATTATTTGGGAAATATTTAAAAAAAAAAAAAAAATATCACACATGGGCTAAGCATTTTGACTTCAACTGTAGATGTAAAAAAAGTTTACCACTGTTTTGTCTTATATACTCATAGTCTCCTGTTTTTACAAATAAAAGTACAATGGCAATTCAAATATAGTAAATCAGGCTTGAAGAGAAAAGTATAAAGTAATGGATATACACATACAATTAATGACAACTATAGAAAGAAAAAGCCAAATAAATAGTTTTAAAAGGGCTGATAGCCTACTGTATGTGTTTAGTGTGTGCTTAAAGGGACAGTTCACCCCACAAAAATAAACAATTACTAACTATTTACTCACCCTCAGGTGGTTCTTTAGGATTTTCTTTATTCTGTTGAACATAAAATAAGATATTTTGAAGAAAGCTGAAACTTTGACTTACATAGTTGGAAAAAACAAATACTATGGAAGTCAGTGGTTACAGGTTTTCAGCGTTCTTCAAAATATCTTCTTTTGTTTTCAACAGAAGAAAGAAAATTAAGCCTGTTTAGAACAAGTAAAGGGTTGAGTAATTAATTACAGAATTTTCAGTTTTGGGTGTCCATTTTTATTTGCTTACAAGTTAAAAGGATAGTTCACCTAAAAATTTAAACTTACTATTTACGGCCCCTCACTAGCTTTCAAAACTCTGTGAGCTTCTTCTGTTGAACACAAAAGAAGATATTTTGAAGAAAGCTGAAAACCTGTAACCATTGACTTCCATAAGGAAAAATAAAAATAAAATTAATGGTTTTCAACATTTTTCAAAACATCTTCTTTTGTGTTTAACAGAAGAAAGAAACTCATAATTGTAGAATTAGTAAAGGATGAGTAAATGGTGATATAATTTTCATCTTTAGGTGAACTATCCCTTTAAAAGCCCACAATCAAGTCAGTCCTGTAAGTATAGAATAATTAACTTGCCAGAGTCCAATACTGAATTTTGAAACACCTATCATCATGTTGGCCTGCAAGTTTGACTCAAACGACCCAAACAAATAACCCAAACAGTAGTGTGAACTCTTTTCCCCTGTGATTTAACAAAGCAGTTTGCCTGATTTATTTCTGTTTGAGCTCAAATATCAGTTTTCACTGTTTACTATGTAAACGTACCACTTTCTTGCTACCAAGCAACCCCCATAAAATCCCCCGTCTGTGACGCGCTCTGACTGTGAAGGTCAAAGCAAAGCATGACTCTGAAGCCCTGAGTCATATAAAAGAGCAAACACCATTAATACACCTTATATTCAGCTTTACAACATATTTCTCCATTGTCTTTTTGCTTTGTTTATACAAGTATGCAGTTGAAGTCAAAAGTATTAGTACTCTTTTGCTATTTAATAGTGAAATGTAATAATTAAACATTTTTATTATAGGAAATACTGCAAAATATTCCCTTGCTCTGTTAAATGGCACTTATGAAATATTTGAAAAATAGTTACAAGTTTTTTTTTTAACGTTTTTTAACTGTAGGTCTAAATCAGGTACAGTTTGGTTACATAAAGGGACTGCCGCCATAAAGGGATTTGGGCCCAATCCCAATTCTACCTTTTAGCCCTTCCCCTTACCCCTACCCCTCATTTTGCACGTTCCCGTGAAGGGGTAGGGGTGTCCCAATTCTCTTTAGCTTGAAGGCGTAGGGCTAAGGGGAAGGGGTAGATAGCCCTTCGAACATAGATTTTTCAGGACCACACTCGAAACTAAAAAATAACGCAACTGGAAACCCACCCCAAGACAGGGAGAACATGCAAACTCAACACAGAAATGCCAACTGGCCCAGCCAGGACTTAAACCAGCGACCTTCTTGCTGTGAGGCGACAGTGCTAACCACTGAGCCACCGTGCTGCCTCACTTTAAATCTGTAAGGCAAATGTCATATTTCTACAATTATCGGGAGAAAGGGATGATGACATAGAGGATATATTACTTTACTTCTTTAGAAAACAAAACCAAACAAAACAGTGACTATAGATGTAAAGAAAAGAAACTACTTGTCATTTTTTTTAGGTCCGATAATCTGCAACCCCATGTTTTAAGTATTTATTTTAAGCACAACTTAACAAAACAAAGCCCAAAGTCACGTACTATAAGCAGACTGTGGTTATAACCTTGAACCTTGTATTAGTGTACCACCTGAATGGAATACAATACATTTGGGTTTTTTTTTTTTTGGGAGGGGGGTTTTTAATGTTGTAAAACTCATATGTTGTAAACTCACTCAGTAGCCACCTGGTATGTGTTCCATGAAATACCAGTGAGTCAGTGAACAGTTCGGAGTATATTAAAAGCAAGCTAAAAAAACATGGTAGCAAATACATTTCTATCTAAAGTTTGCTTTTGTTTGATAGTTCACTCAAAAAAATTATTTGACTCAATATTTACTGACCCTCAATTGTAACCACTGAGTTTCATAGGAGGAAAACAGATACTGTGGAAAAAATGGTTACAGGTTTTTCAAAGTATCTTCTCTTGAGCCCAACAGAAGAAGTGAGGTTTTCATTTTTGGGTGAACTATCTAACTGTATAAGTTTAGGTGAGCTAACCTTTGTTCCAATAAAACTGAGTGTGCTTTAGCCTTACTCTAAATTTCTATTTGAAATTGTGATATAATACCTGGAGGTCTACTGTCACTGCTAGAAAAGTGGAAAAACAATAATTGTCATGATCACCAGCGATCTTCACTCCATAGATCACTGGTAAGCATTCACTATGACTTATGGACTACAAATCCGCTCACACAGACATGTTCCTTATCTCGACTGATTGCACACACACCATCGGAGGATTGTCAAAGACTGATTACATACTCTATTTAAACACCACATACTGTACACACCCCAGTGGCCGAGTCTTCTCTACTGTATTAGTGACACTACAACGCGTTTTCTTTGTCTTGCTTTGCCTGGTTTTGATCTTTGCCTCGTCTTTCTGTTTAATCCTTGTATTGCTGCCTGCCTTGTGACCATCTGCCTGCTATTACGACTACGACTCTGGATTGCCCATATACATCTTTTTGTTCCTGTTTTGACCACTGCTCACCTGACCTTGCCAATAAACCTGCATGTGGATCCGCACCCCTATTGTCAGTGTCACACCTCTGGTTACAAACTGCATCACTTAGTAAACATTTGATATTTTTTTAATAAAAAGAAATGCTGTCAATGTTGTCATTTATTATACAACAGGGTTGCACATATCGTTTTAGCATTGATATTGCAATGTGTAAGTTTGCAATCGTCACATTACAGAATATGCAATGTTGAGTTGGAATTATAGTTGATCAGTACAGCAGTTAAAAATATAGATTTGTATAGAGACATTGCAAAGAATAACCATTTATTTATTTTCTTGTCGGCTTAGTCCCTTTATTAATCTGGGGTTGCCACAGCGGAATGAACCGCCAACTTATCCAGCACGATTTTACGCAGCGGATCCAGCCGCAACCCATCTCTGGGAAACATCCACACACTCATTCACACTCATACACTACGGACAAATTAGCTTACCCAATTCACCTGTACCGCATGTCTTTGGACTGTGGGGGAAACCCACGCGAACGCAGGGAGAACATGCAAACTCCAAGAATAACCATAACAGAGTAAAACTTTATCATTTGCATCTGTTTTTAAAGGTATTTCAAGAGAGTTTTGGCACAAAAAAGTAAACATTTGTAACTTTAATGAAGAATAATTTGACTGACTTCATAAAATAAAGACTATACAGTGTTATTTTATTTACGTTTTACATTTTATTATTAATTTTCTGCACACGAATGCTATTTGACTCTCCGGAAAACCATACAGCACTGATTATTTTACTTGTATTGTTGCTCTATTGTAATAGTTTTTGCTTGCAATTTGCTTAGTACTTTCATACATGATTCTCACCCTTACACAATAATCCCAATCAATCTAAATGAACAATTTCTTTCAAAATAGGCCTATTCAAGCCATCTGGTGTAATGTATTTATATCACAATA
>CAIGQZ010004081.1:6248876-6259871 GCA_903798205.1 Danio tinwini
ACAGTTGAAGTCAGAATTATTAGCCCCCCTTTAATTTGTTTTCTTTTTTAAATATTTCCCAAATGATGTTTAACAGAGCAAGAAAATTTTCACAGTATGTCTGATAATATTTTTTCTTCTGGATAAAGTCTGATTTGTTTTATTTCGGCTAGAATAAAATAAGTTTATAATTTTTTTATGAACCATTTTAAGGTAAAAACTTTTAGCCCCTTTAAGCAAATTTTTTCCCGACTGTCTTCAGAACAAACCACTGTAATATAATAACTTGCCTAATTACCCTAACCTGCCTAGTTAACCTAATTTACCTAGTTAAGCCTTTCAATGTCACTTCAAGCTGTATAGAAGTGTCTTGATAAATATCCAGTAAAATATTATTTACTGTCATCATGGCAAAGATAAAATAAATCAGTTATTAGAGATGAGTTATTAAAACTATTATGGTTAGAAATGTGTTGAAAAAAATCTGCTCTCCGTTAAACAAAAATTGGAAGAAAAAATAAACAGGGGGGCTAATTATTCAGGGGGGCTAATAATTCTGACTTCAACTGTATATATACTTACTGTATATATATATATATGTGTGTATATAATACTGTATATATAACTGTGTCAAGGTGCAAAAATAACTTTAAAACACTATAAACTAGTGAAAACCTTTCTGTTGTCTTCAAAAGTATTTATTTTAAGTTCTGGGTTCCCTTTTGCATATTGCTGGGGAATGCACATTGCATAAAATAAATCTAATTTATTACACGTATGCAATAATAGTATATTGCATACTAATATTACTATTATTGCGCATATTGTGCATATTATTGCGCATATTACTATATTGTGTAGCCCTAGTGAAAACTACTTCAACTCCTCTCAATACTTCTCACATTAGTGTCATAGTTTTTTCATTAAACTTCATTAAAGACAATAAAATACCAGACAAGAGCTCAATGTTAAATATCAGAACAAACTCATCGTACAGTATGCAGTGAACTACAACTAACCAAAAATAATTCAGACCCCAGTTAGTATGGCAACATTGTCACAAATATCAATACTTTGTTGGTTCATCATTAGCCTTAATGACAGCCTGTAGACTCTGCTGTCAACCAGATTCATCAAAGCTGAATTTCAGTATTTCTCAGACTATAACGCTACAAGATACTGGAAAAAATATGTGAGATTGCGATGACAATATTTCTTATAATATAACATTTCCCTAGAAAAATGCTATTTTTATTAGCTATGTTTTAAAGTATTGATTGAAAGATATTAGAATAAACAGGTAAATTATATTTTTCAGATCTAATTAATTCTCATTCAGACTAAAAACTGTGTCAAGGTGGAAACATTTAGCCTTTAAAACACTACGAATGGGTGAAATTCAGACTCTGATTGGCTGTTGTCATTTTCCTCTCTCGTCTCGACTCTCGATTTATTTTCAGCTCTGGGTTCACCTTTGGAGCGCTTCAGTCAATAACAGAACAGCAACTACTTGGGAGGTGGGGCTAAAGATAGTAGGGCCCCATCTGATTGGTCAAATTTAGATAAAAAATAAAAACAATGCATGAAATGAATGTAATTTATCACACGTCTGCGATATGTATATTGCATACTATTATCGCAATAACAATCATTTTGTGATATGCTGTGCAGCCATACTTTTTCCACTTCATGAAGAATTTTTGGGTATAAATATGTTAAAGGTGTAGTATGTAAGTTTGCCACCCAGTGGTTGAACTAGGAATTGCACTCCTGGTTCAAAACAAAGGCAAGCACAGGTTGCCAGATTGGCGAAATCAACAGAAGCGAGTCTGACTATCGAGCCTAAAGGCTGATTTAAACCGTGTTCTAAATAAAAACAACGGCACGCAATAGAAAGAATATTTTAATATTAAAAGCAGTTTTTGTCCTAACCAACACCTGAAATTTATATTTTAGAAACGGCTTCTACTTCTTACAGCTGAACAACAGGATG
Organism: Danio tinwini; assembly: GCA_903798205.1. Taxonomy (NCBI): domain Eukaryota; kingdom Metazoa; phylum Chordata; class Actinopteri; order Cypriniformes; family Danionidae; genus Danio; species Danio tinwini. Next base: position 6,250,849 of record CAIGQZ010004081.1, read on the forward strand.
AACTATGACCACCTCAGATACACCTCATGTGCTTTATTCAGTGTTAAATGCTAATAATGTGAGTTTGAATGCCATTTTACATGACATTTATTGCCATATACTGAAAGCAGCAGCAGATAGTTTACCTCACATCTTGAAAAAAAAAATAAACTGTTTGAAAATTACCTTAAGAACTGTGACTCAGTGTAAGCTAGCAAATGTCAGTGATTTAGCATGTACATTTAATAATGTTAAGGAGGTTTATTATGTATTAATTAGATTATAAACATTACCATTTTGTTGGAGTGCAGTAAGTGCACTATTCTGTGCTTCTGAATGGCTGTATTTAAATTTCTGTTGTGTTTTGTCTGGTGCAAACAGCCCAAATTGCTTGCCACTACAAATTTCGTCATGTAGCATGTTATTAGGACACTGGGTTCAAATGTAACCTGCTCACCTAATGTTTACGTTCATAATATTGATGTTATTTGCTAATTAATAACCACCTCATGCTGAATTCTGAATCTGCGTCTCATTTCGGAGTCTGCTAATGTCTACCGGAGGTCGCATTTCGGTCAGGGACGCATACTTTGAGAGCCTTTCTGACTGAATGAGTGAAACGCAGTTCTACCAAGGCAACTCGGGGTGCTAAAATATAATTGGCTAAACTGGCAGTAGGCAGGTTTTGACTTTATTTTTGCCATCCTTATTTAAACGCTTCTCGCAACCACAAAAAAAATATACATATTTTTTTTGTTGATGCTCCTATAAGTTGACTAGATGCTCCAAACACCTTTCATCACTTAAGAGGTGCTGTTGACTCTAGAAACGAGTGTGTGTGGGAGTGTGTGTATCTGTATAGGCACATCTGTCTCTGGCATCTCCAGAAGGCAAACATCCTGTGAGAGCGCCAACAGTCATCATTAGCACAAGACACACAGAGAGGGAAAAAAAGTTTGTCATTGAACGCATGATCGTCAGTCAACATACAGAGAAGAGAACGAACACAATTCCAATATAATAATATAACAATATATATGACACACCTCCGATAATACAACATGCTGATTATCACAGATAGATCGTCACAGCAAATGCATCTTAAAAATATGAGACAGTATGAGCATTTCACACATCATTCACTCATTACTGTATTTACATATTTCATTTTTGCAACTACAAATAGACGTGTGAAAATTGTACAATGTATTCGGGAGAAGTGTGCTAAAAAATCCCCCTTTAATCCGTAAAAAATATGAAACTAACATTTGATCTTTTAACAATAATCGCATAATTGCGCTTACTGCATTTGCCGAAATTAATAATTGGGATAACTATTTCAGGAAATGAAGTTGGACTAGCATGGACATAATTGTACAGGGTGGGCCATTTATATGGAAAATAAAATGGGAATGCTTGGTGATATAAATGTCCTGTGTGGCACATTAGTATGTGAGGGGGCAAACTTTTCAAGATGGGTGGTGACCATGGTGACCATTTTGAAGTTGGCCATCTTGGATCCAACTTTTGTTTTTTCAATAGGAATAGGGTCATTTGACACATCAAACTCATTGGGAATTTCACAAGAAAAACAATTGGTTTTAACGTAACTTTATTCTTTTATGAGTTATTTACAAGTTTCTGACCATATATAATATGTGTTTAATGTGCTGCCCATTGTGTTGGATTGTCAATGCAACCCTCTTCTCCCACTCCTCACACACTGATAGCAACACCGCAGGAGAAATGCCAGCACAGGCTTCCAGTATCTGCAATTTCAGGTGCCGCACATCTTGTATTTTCATATGATAGACCAATTGCCTTCAGATGACCCCAAAGATAAAAGTCTAAGGGGGTCAGATCGGGAGACCTTGGGGGCCTTTCAGCTGGCCCACGACGATCAATGCACTTTTTCGGAAACTGTTCATCTAGGAAAGCTCGGACCTGACACCCAAAATGTGGTGGTGCACCATCTTCCTTGAAAAACTCAGGGAACATGCCAGCTTCAGTGCATAAAGAGGGAAACACATCATCATGTAGCAATTTCAAATATCCAGTGGCCTTGAGGTTTCCATTGATGAAGAATGGCCCCACTAACTTTGTTGTCTATGGTGTGAAGATACAAGATGTGCAGCACCTGAAACTACGGATACTGAAAGCCTGTGATGGCATTTCTCCTGCAGTGTTGCTATCAGTGTGTGAAAAGTGGGAGAAGATGGTTGCATTGACAATCCAACACAATGGGCAGCACATTGAACACATTTTATAAGTCAGAAACTTGTAAATAAATCATGACAGAATAAAGTTATGTTAAAACCAAGCACACCATTGTTTTTCTTGGGAAATTCTCAATAAGTTTGATGTGTCAAATGACCGTCTTCCTATTGAAAAAATAAAAGTTGGATCCAAGATGGCCGACTTCAAAATGGCCACCATGGTCACCACCCATCTTGAAAAGTTTGCCCCCTCACATATACTAATGTGCCACAAACAGGACGTTAATATTACCAACCATTCCCATTTTATTAAGGTGTATCCATATAAATAGCCCACCCTGTAGTTTCAAGTAATTAACATTTCTAAGTATTTGTAATGTAAAAGCCATTAATGAAATTTCTTAGAATTTTTTCAATTCCTTAAAAAGCTCAAAATATGTTCCAGGCTTTACGCCAACAGTCTGAAATCTGGCTGTGACCTGAGCAGAATGACCTGAGCAAAACATTTGGTGACCTGAACATCTTCAGCTACACTTCTCTAATTAGAAGCTCATGCCGAGAGCCCAGAAAAGCATGTCCCCTATAGGAGACTTAAACAGCTGCTGACTCACAGCATGTTTGGCTAATTTATTTTGGATGCATCAATGGTCTGTTATTGGTAGAAGTGGGAGTGCTCAGATGAATTTGCTGAATAAGCCAGTTGAAGATTGCTGCTCTCTGATGATGAGCAATAAGTGCAACTAAGTGCAGATAATGCAGATATACTGGCATACAGTGTGAAAAAAATAAAAGATGATAAAGTAGCTGGGTTTCCATTATCCTGTGTTAATGAGCATTTTGAAGTATTGCATGAGAGTGATGGAAACAACAAATTTAGAATAAAAATCCCTTTTTTTTTACAAAAAAATAAATAAATGTTCGACTGTGTGAAAAAAAACACTATGTGAAATCAAAATTTACAAAGTTTGTTTTGCTTCTGCATATTGTTATTCTTTAGGTGAACAATTAATCTGTGCATGTTAATCTGGATTTTTTTTGTAATCTTTAATCAATGTCTGATCATTTGCTTCTGTGTTTGGGCGGCTTCAGCCACAATATTTGTAACCCATCCCTCTCATTGTTAGTTTGCTACAAAGAAATGATGCACAAAAAGACAGCTCCATCCCCTACTTAATACTCTGTTTGCATACATCAAAATCAACTGAAATTAAAGTCTCAGCAACTTCCGGTTCATGCAAACATTAATGTGAATAATGTGAGACGGAAACCCATTTGCAGAGTTAACTCTGACATAGCGAATATTACACCCATATGACTCCATTATGATTGCCTTGTTTACTGTTGGTTACTAGGTTACCAATACTACAGTCGGCCACTCTAATTAACTAATGGAAACCTTATTCACATTTGCCATTTCTTGTAAACTTTGAAAAGAAACACTGCTAAAAAAACACCACAAACCAGACTAGGCTGGTTGGCTGGTTTTAGCTGGTCAACCAGCTTGGTTTTAGAGGGGTTTTGGCCATTTCCAGGCTGGTTTCCAGCCATTTCCAGCCTGGTCTTAGCTGGTCAGGCTGGGAGATGACCAGCTAAAACCAGCTTGACCAGCCTAGCCAGGTTGGGAGCCCAGGCAAAACCACCTATGTCCAGCTTAATCCAGGCTGGAAATGGCCAAACCCCCTCTAAAACCAGGCTGGTCAACCAGCTAAAACCAGCCAACCAGCTTAGGCTGATTTAAGCAGTTTTTTTTAGCAGGGAAGGCCCAGAACTACTCAATGTTTTGTTTATGTACATTAACATGCTGAAATAAAAGTCACAGCAACTTTCATTTCACGTGAACTTTAATGCGAATAATGGGTGGTGGAAATCAATTTGCTAAAAAAAAATCTGACATAATGCATATTACACCCACATGACTTTATTTTGATTGCCTTGTTTACTGTTGGTTACTAGGTTGCCAATACAACAGTCAGCCACTCTAATAACACACCTAATTTGCATTTGACATTTCTTGTGAACTTTGAAAAGAAAGCCCCGCCCCTACTCAATACTCTGTTTACGTATATGTCAACATAGTTACTAAAATAAAAGTTGCAGGAACTTATGGTTAATGCTAATTTAATGTGGATAATGGGAGATGGAAACCCATTTGCCAAGTAAATTCTGACATAGCAAATATTATTCCCACATGACTCTATTATGATTGCCTTGTTTACTAGGTTAGCAATACTACAATCAGCCACTTTAAAAGCTTAATGGAAATACACCTAATTTACATTTGACATTTCTTGGAAACTTTGAAAAGAAAGCCCCACCCCTACTCAATACTCTGTTTATGTATATGTCAACATACTGAAATTAAAGTTGCAGAAACTTCCGGTTCACACTAATTTAATGTGAATAATGGGAGGTGGAAACCAATTTGCAAAGTAAACTCTGACATAGCGAATATTACATCCACGTGACTCCATTATGATTGCCTTGTTTACTGTTGGTTACTAGGTTACCAATACTAGTCAGCCACTCTTATAATGTAATGGAAACACACCTATTTCGCATTTGCCATTTTTTGTGACCTTTGACAAGATTTACTTTACATCAACATGGAAGCCCAGCTAGTGTTTGAGAAAATACTGGCAATGGATTTGGTTTTTGTAGGAGACCAGTGTGTGAAACCATAAAAGGAGTCTTACAGTTTGCGCTTGACCTGAGGCCACTGACCTTTGACATGCTAGGTGGATTTGCAGTCTGCAACTGAAAATAACTAATGTTTATAAGAGCAACCATAATTTAGTGCAAATGACTGAAAGCAAAAATGGCAATAATACTTTGGTACACAGATAAATACTAAGTTGTTTTACCTCAGATTTGCCCTTACAGACAACCGACATGACTGTCACATGAGCTTCACATGTTAAAATCACATTTGAAGCACATGTGGAAAACGTGTGGTTTTAGATCACATCCTGTAAATGTAACAGGTATGGAACGTTGTATTTCACCTGCTATATAATCATTTCACTTATAGGATTACACAACATTTTTATCAAGTATAGTTGAAGTACTTATCATAGTGTGCATCTTCTCCTTTAAATTTCTAAGGAAGCTTAAGTAAATTTTTTTTGTTTTGCTCCCTCACCTTCCCTTTTTGCAGTGATTGCACATAGGAGAGGTGGGTGTCTGCTAATCTCCTATTAATCTTATACCATCTGAACTCTTAAAATTACTTTTAAAAAATTATTTTTCATATTTGAATAATAATTATAACTTTATTTTTCACATTTATTTTATTATTTTTGTGTTTTGAATTTAATTGAGATTTTGATTTATTTTTGTTTCATGGACACCTGTGAGTGTTTACTGCATTGCACTTTTCATTTAACTGAAAAGCTATATAGGTCAAGACACACTGTAAAAGCTGTGCTTTGTGTTATCATATTAAAAAGCCAAAACATCACAACTGATATCCGTCTGGTTATTAAGAAGAAAAATGAACACAACACAGACGCCGTTGGGTTCATAAAGAAAAAAGAAAAGTGATCACATTTCTTTTGTGTTCTGAGTTTGTTTCACATACTTTTACCATGTGATTGCACATGTGATGCTTTTTTTCATTAAGGGTGGGTAAAATATGGACAAACCCAACCACATCCACCGTGATAAATATTTCAGTTAATGTTTCAACCCAGCATTTACCTAAATTAGTTTTTAGGGTGTATTAGTCTATTTGTTTTGCACAAATGCATCATTTCACTTCACAACAACTCAACGTATCATCAGGAGCCACAGGTAATAATTTTAATTTGCCTCTAGGTGTTATTTTGACTCTCAAAATGCCATTGACTTTCATTATTTGTATCACCAAGGACCATGTGGATTATTAGCTGTCTAAAACATATCCTTATCAGAAAGTTTAAAGGGGTGGTCCACTACAATATCATATTTTAAACTTTAGTTGATGTGTAATGTAGCTGTGTGAACATAAACAACATCTCTGAATGTAATACGCTCAAGTTTAATGCAAAGGGAGACATTGGCTTTACAGAGTTAGCTTAGCAAAGCCTACAGCGAACAATGTTTGGGGACTACAAAAAAAAATACATCGGAGCTAGTGAGATCAGGTTACGCACATTCACCTTGCACATACACCCTGTGCAGTGAAGGTGTGTGGCCAGAGACGGTGTGATGTTATAACAGAGAAAGCTCAAATGCCGTCCAACCTCTGCTATTTTCACAGAATTTGTTCTGATTTTGTATTTGGGCTTCCAAAAGACATGACACATAGAGAAATGCTTACAATTTAATTGTAATTATGTTCCAGAGAATTATAAATAATATATAGCTAGCATTTGACAAAGAACAGCTTCCAGAATCTCTCCCAGTTCAGTGCTGGATTCAGCTAAAACTCCTCAAAGGAGAAGCAGCTCCAACCATAATAGACGAAGCTGTGGATTGTGAGCCACAACCTGTAAGTATTTTTGTTTGTTAAAACTGATCTATTACATGCATAGTTTCTAGCGTTAACGGTATGTTCTGAGGACGTAAACAAAGATGTAAACAACGGGAAATGCTGTTTTGCACCGTTAACAACTTAGCTACAAACTCATATTTATCCATCAAACTGCTGTAAACACCCACAATCTTCAGCAGCGCTGCAGTGTCTCTCTATGCGGCCACTTTCCCTGCGTTCTACATCTCAAATAACGAACTCGCAAAAGATATGTGAACGTTTCATATTACTCACACATGCTTATTCCGAATATATGTGAAAGACACTTGTCAGATTTTATTTTAGAGCGCAGGCATGAGGTTCAGCTGTGTGCTTTTCATTTTTTGTCTCATTCAGGCACTAACTGACACGGCTAACAGCTACTCTGACTGACGGTATTTACACAACGGCAAAACGTGTGCTTGTAGGGGTGACGCTTGTTCTGGTGACTTTAAGCCGATCTGTGAATCACAGAACATTATGTTAGCTGACCAATCAGAGCCTCTTGAGGGAGGGCTTTCGAAGGAACTAGGAAATATGACCGTCGTTTTTATGTTAGCTGAGTAGCTGTATATAATCAAAGTAAGAAATATGAAAAAAATTATATAATTTTCTACAAATGAAGCATGAGCACACATTGCTTTGCATCTTATAAACACAACCAAGCCCTAAAAATCATCAATACAATGTTATTAAAAAACCAACACGTTTTCAGCCGCTAACATCACCATTAAATCATTTCATTCTATTAAAAATAGCTAAAATAGCCAGAAGGTTGTGTTGTGAACTGTGTTTGTGCTCAGTGGGATTCTGTGGTCACCTAATTTGTTTTCTCCTGTACGTGCTGAAAGGTGAACTCTTTGAATGATGTGTTCTGGGAGCACTGAGTAATGATGAGTGAAGAAGCAGGCTTCTCCTGCTCCCTGGGTGACCATTTTCACTTATCCGTGAGACACCTTCACTGCTTCTTGTCTGATATAATCTGCTCAGGATGAGAAATGAAAGCAGTCCCCTGATGAGAACACTGAGGACTTCATGGACTTCTCGACAGGGTCTTTTGGTGGCCAGATTTCTTACAGCTCGACTTGAGATGATCTATAAAACAGACTTCAGCTTGAACATGAGGCACTGTTAGAACAATTACTAGTACAAAGATAGTACAATGCATGATCCTTTAAGGTCCCATGAAATTAAAATAAAGTTTTTTATACAGTGCATCCGGAAAGTATTGATAGCGCTTCACTTTTTCCCCACATTTTTTATGTTACAGCCTTATTCCAAAATGGATTAAATTAATTTTTTCCCTCAAAATTCTACACACAATAACCCATAATGACAATGTGGAAAAAAAGAGTTTTTGAAATTGTTGCAAATTTATTAAAAATAAAACACCTAAAAAATCACATGTACATAAGTATTGACAGCCTTTGCTGTGAAGCTCTAAATTGAGCTCAGGTAAATTCTCTTTCATTCTTGAGATGTTTCAGCAGCTTAATTGGAGTTTACCTGTGGTAAATTCAGTTGATTGGACAAGATTTGAAAAGGCATACACCTGTCTATGTAAGGTCCCAGGGTTGACATAAAGCACAAAGCAAGCATAAATAATACTTAGATGAACAAATATATTGTATATTAAAGAATTAAGAGTATAAACATTACTAATGCTAAAATACTAATACTTATGCTAAAATAACTAAAGAAATATCTGTTTTATGTAGCTAAATATATATTTTTAGATTTTAATGTATCATTCTTAAGTAAACCTAGCTAGTTTTTCCACAAATTGAATAAAATAAATATTTTAAAGGAATCACAACTGCATAAAGTCAAGTTATATTTGTATGTCTTAAATCTAAATAATAATACATACACTAAAATAAAAAGCAGGGTTCCATACAATTTATTCATGTTGTCACAACACAAATTGATTAAGTTAACGTAACAAATTTAAGTGGACTGAACATAAAACAATTAAGTTGTCCCAAAAAACTCAAGAGTTGTGTTGTTTTAGCTCATTTTAAATAAGTAGTTTGAAAAAGCAGCAAAAATATAGTTTTTTACTGTAAACAAACCAATTGTAAATTAAATTACTTGGAGTGTTAACGTTACTAATGCTAATGTCATGATCACCAGCGATCTAGCATTTGCAGATTGCTAGAGAACTACAAATCTGCCACTTTAACTACAGATCTCATCATGCACTTAACTCACACACCTGGCCCAGATTCCCCCTGATTGCAAACAAACAAAGTTGAAGCTCTTCAGAGCTAATCAAATGGACAATAAGCACAGCACACACACACACACACACACACACACACACACACACACACACACAC
>CAIGQZ010004081.1:6274828-6296528 GCA_903798205.1 Danio tinwini
TTGTTCATGTTAGTAAATACATTACTAATACAACCTTACTGTAGTGTTACCTATATAATTTCAAGGAACATTTACCTTTAGGGCTGCAGGATACTGGTAAAATTTGACAGTGTTTTTTTTCTGCGATATATATTGTGATATAAATACAAATGTAATAATTAGGATGGTTTTGTATTGGAGCGAAATATAAATATCTTTTAATGTAATTTATTATACTGTATACATATAATAAACAAACTACAGTCATGAACAAAATGGAGCAAACATTAAAGTGAAATAAACCATGCTTTTTGGTTTTCTGGGGACAATCTAATAGTGTTCATGTACAAAGATTAAATAATAAAATGTCAAATAATATTGCATAGTCTTTATCATATAAATAGTTATAAATAATGTATTAAACTTAAAGTAATGCATTACTTTTAAAAATAAGTAATATTACTTGAGTAATATTACGCAAGTTACTTTTTACCTTGCTCAATTGGCTTTTACAAAATATATTGCGGATTAAAAATTGCTTTAGGTTGAATCACATACTCAATGAGAGAGCACGCTGCGAGGGAACAGACAGTCGGCTCACACTCATCATCATCAGGTCTCTTTTTTCACAGCAGATGAGTCAGTGTACTGTTCTAGTAACTGAATAACTCAAGATACTGGTTTATTTCGAGTCAGAGGGGGTATCCGGGATGTTAATACTGAAGACGCAAGCCGTTTCATGACATCTCCATTCAATTTAATGAATTGGTTCGACCGGTTCACTTAAAAGATCCGATTAAAACAAACGATTCATTCGCGAATCGCCTGTCATCACGGTTTTTACTTGTGGTTCCTAGTCATCTATAACTCAACATTGCATATCTTGTGATGTGACTATTGTGTACGCACATAATGTGATATTGATGCTTAAACAATATATTGTGCGGCCCTATTTCCCTTTTTGTTAAATATATATGCAAATGCATGTGTCCTGCGAGAATCACTCGTGTTTACTGCACTGACTTTATTATCTGGCCCTTCACAAGCTGACATACAATACATTTTACAGCATGTAAAGTACCTTAAAGGGTCCATTTAAATGGCAGATAGTTAAAGTGAGCACAGACTGTTAAAGTGAGCACAGCTGGCTCTTCTTCACCAGCATCTGCCTGTCCAGCCTTCATGCAGCATTATAGATCCTAAATGCCACATTTGTACAAGTGTCCCATACGCTTATGGCTGATGGACACTCACCATGACCATGTGGACACTCTCATGTTTCAGTGACTGGAACTTATCACTCTCCCAGAGGGCAGAGCGCATCGATTCAGTCCTTCAACAATAACACAGCATTAACTGGCTGTAATTTATAACAGTTTAATGAACCCGTGAGGGCACAAAAAGCAGCAATTTCAGTGATTGCTCTCAAAGCCGCGTCATCGGGACAAACATGCAGCGAGGAGATTCCTCTGCTCTTTGAAGAGCCTTCAGGGCTTGTAGATGGAGCTAGATTATGGGCTCTTAATTAGCAGGAAATCACAAATAAGGAAAGGGCAATTTGAGGGAAACTCCCTGCCATCCCACAAACAGAGGCATAGCTGACAGTTTCAAACATACATCAGCGACAATTATGTACAGCACACATTCAATGTATTTGCTAACTAAAGAGAAGTGCCGACCCATAATTGTACCGCTAATTCTAATACAACAAACTTTTAAATATACAATGCTCTCTCTTAATATTGAGCAAAGAAGGCTGTGAAAAAATATCTTTTTACTTATGGCCCGTTTCCACTGAGTGAAATAACCAACTTCTTGAGCTGATGATAACAACGTGCACGTGATTATTGAAGTGCTTCTGACATCCTTTCAGAAACGGAAAAACGTGAAAAAACATAGAAGTCAGAAAACCAAAGGAGCAAATGATTCTTTCAGCAACCTAAAACATGAACAAACTGCCGTGTTTAACTATTATCATCACCTTTTGGACTATTATGAACTCTGGAATGTAATGGAACAAGAGCGTACATGTGCTGGTGAAGATTACAGACACAGATGGGAGGTTTGCACTGACTGGGCTATATTTCGTGCTGTTTTTGAGGCCAGATAAGGACTAAATGTAAGCTGTGTATAGTTTTTCTGTAATTGGTAACATATCAGTGACTGTAAGGGTCTGTATGTGTTCATATATGTAGCATTTATTTATTTATTTTATATAATTGCAGAAGTTACAGTAGGCTATTTCGCACTATTATTGATCTGAAGTTATAGTCAAATACTGTTCATAGAAAGGTTAATAATGAACATTTATATACAAGTATTTATATGTATAAAGCCTCTGTTTTGTGAGAAGTGCTTCTCATATGATATGTGAACGACCTATACAACTTTACTTTGACATTTCTTCGAACGAGAATGACGTCATCTGAAACTTTCTGTCATACATCACGACCATTGGTACCCTTTTGGCAGTGGAAATGCAAGCCTGATAAAGGTGACCCGTCCGACCTGACCTGAACTGCACCGTACTGTACAACTCAGTAAAAACGGCCCATTAATATCTTGCTAAAGTTTATAGCTTTACATTTTGCTTAAAACATCTCTGTTTTGAGAACGTGCACCATGTGAATGGATGATTAAAGCCTTCTGAGCCGAACAGTAGGTCCAAAAGGCCCCTACTAGCCCATATCTATCAGCTGATAACCACTGAAATTCGCCATTTAATCGATAACATTCGATAACGTTGATAACATTCTAATCAGCTGGAACAACTAGCGAGACTGACACTAACCAACCTAGCCCAATGGCCGACCGTCAGCTTGGTGTGTTTTGGCCTACAGGAGGACAGTTTGAGTGACCAAAAAATATTTATTAATCACAGCTGGAGAATTGCAGAAGGTAGTTGGGTCTTAGGTCAGAAAGTCTCCAAAACTGCAATTCAATGTCACCTTCATCACCAAAATAGTTTGATAAGGCTTAAAGATAAGGCCTTTGCTCGCATACAAAAACAAACTCAAGCACCTTCAGGTGCTTAAATGTTTTGCTCAAAACATCTCTGTTTTGAAAACAATAGCTTTAAATAGTTTTAAATACACATATATTTTTTTACTTTGATAAAAATATATATATTTGTGCTAATTATTGGGACCTCTATATGAATTAATATAAGCAAAATATTGTAAAGTATTTTTCTAATGATATTTTCAACACAGGCTCATTGAAAACCCATGCTTCAGCCTAAATTTTGATGAAACTGCAAAATTGTAGGTTTTTGTAACGTACATCTGACTGCAATTACTATGTAAAATGAATGCTAGGGTGCAGTATGACGCCACCCACTTTTGCTCCTTATCACACTAATGATATTCACAGGGACATGTTATCAAGGAATAAAGGATTATTTTCATGCATTTTTTTAACAACACCAAACAAATACCACAAAACAACTTAATGATATTTATTATTATTTATAATCAAATACGTTTGCCTGACCTATCTATCTCAGACAATGTTTCTAGTGCGTTTCAGTAATCTATAGCTTATTTTGTACAGTGTTAGGCTCGGGTTCAAATCTGGTGAAGCACAGTTCCACAAAAAAGATAAAAGCTATGTAAAATCAAGGTAAAACTACGTGGTTGCAGTGCACTTTTCTTTACATTTGCTTTTGAAAACAATATTGGTTGCGTTTACTTAAGGGTTTAGGTCAGTGGTTCGCTAGCCGATCTGTACAAAAAGCCCTGCCTTCTTGTAGATGTGTACAAGAAAGAAGTGTATTTAAAAGTACAATAAGTCATAATCTAACAAACGTATTTCAGATTTACACAAACGTAGATAGCACCCTCTTGTGGATTTGACATCTGAAACGTGCAACAAAATGTATCCGGAGCAACGAATTTTACGTTTTGCAAATAGTGTAGGCTGAGGCACATATTTCCAACAAACCTAGGCTTGATATTTTACTTTTTAGTACACCTGAATGACTAGGATCAGGAAATTGTTCAACCATGAACACAGCTGGTAACAAAACTCACACATTCAGTCATCACAATGGGCAGGACCAAATACATAACTGTGATTCAGAGCAAAAGGATCACGAGCTTCACAAAATGGGAAGAAAATGCCAATTCTAGAAATTCTAGTCAACTGGAAGTGTTATGGATCAGTCTGGAGGAGGATTTGTGTCTGTATATTAGGGACGGTACACACCAAGCCAATGCCAATCAACTAGCATAGGTGAAACTCAATTGTGTTGTCGCCTCGCTTAGGCTCACATCTGGTTTGTCTGTACCAAAAAGCTGCAAGTGAACACATCAAACGGACGGCAGCCGACTGATTCATAAACACATGTTCTGTGACTGCATGGGAGGACATGTCTGCAGCAAGGGTGGGAAGTACTTTTGTTTTCCCATTCAACAAAAGGAAACTGAACTTCCGACACATACATGCAAAGAGTAAACAAGCCAGCGTTTACTACCATTATCATAATAATTGCCACTCACCACAGAGGAATTCACTTCACTATGTCACTCTCACACGCTCTAATTTGTTGCTAAATAACCAGTTAGATTGCTCTCTACAGATTCTACACACTGAATTGAGTCAAAAAACTCCCATGTTAACCCAGCAAGAGGCAATGTGTGGAACAACCACCCGATTCGAATGTTATTACTAGGGAGTTATCAGTGGTTATTAGCTTATAGATATGAGAAAGTAGGGGCCTTCTGCATCTACTAGTAGGCTCAGAAGGCTGTAATCATCCATCCACATGGTTAATCAGCTATACTAATAGAGAAGACTCCAGATTCAGATCTGTTTTTATATTACTGTGATGGTTGGGTTTAGGGTTGGGGTACAGGTACAGGTAGACATTAATAAAATAAAATTAATGGGAAATTTATGAATAATATAACTAATTTTCGTTAACTTCCAGCCGCAGCCATATGTGATCTATAGCTGATTAACCATGTGGATGGATGATTACAGCCTTCTGAGCCTAACAGTAGGTGCAGAAGGCCCCTACTGGCTCATATCTATCAGCTGATAACCACTGATATTGGCCACTTAATCGATAACATTCGATAACATTCTAATCGGCTGGAACAACTAGCGAGACTGACACTAACCAACCTAGCCCAATGGCCGACCGTCAGCTTGGTGTGTTTTGGCCTACAGGAGGACAGTTTTAGTGACCAAAAAATATTTATTAATCACAGCTGGAGAATTGCAAAAGGTAGTTGGGTCTTTGGTCAGAAAGTCTCCCAATTCAACATCACCTTTATCATCAAAATAGTTTGATAAGGCTTAAAGATGAGGCCTTTGCTCCCATCCAAAAACAAACTCAAGCATTGGTTTTTATTGTTAATATTTAAAAAAAAGATCAAAAAGTTAAATAATAAATACATTTTTTCACAGTCTCTGGTCATATACTACTCATATTTACCAAGGGTCCTGATATTATTGGAGAGTGCTATAGCAGAAGGCCATTACTATGAGTTTTCCTTTTAAAAGCAGCCACTGAGAGGCTAATAGGTTTATCAGGAGCATAAACAGTAGGCAACAGGTTATACCAGCACAGGATATGAGGGCATGACAAAGCTCTGCTCCACAAAACCTGGAGATATCTGGCAATATCAACAAGAAAGCACACTTCTGACAGCAGACAATATCTTATGACAATTGTAAAAGCCTAGAGAAGACCGATTATGTATTACGCAATATATTGTTTCCTGTCTTTGAATGAAAGCACAGCCTGAGGTGTATTTGTCTTTGGTATAGCCAGCAGTAAGAAATAAAATACAGCTTCATTTAGACTTTACTTGAAGCTTCTGGTATGTGTAATAACAAGACGAAAGGTAGTACATATAGATCTGAATCCGTTTTCTTCTCCTTCGGCTACATGGTTTGAACACACACCTATTGTTTGGTTCTGCTAGTGTGTTAGCACCTGTCATATTTCATCAGATCTGTATTCAAATGACTCTAGTTGAAAAGTAGGACATTGTAGAAACCGTAAACCGACATAGAAAATAAAAAGATTGTATGGCAGTGGCAATGTTATATATAGTAAAAGCAAGTGAGACGTCGGCCAATCAAATAAGACACAAAATAGTGCATAATAAACAGGTCAGAGGTAATAAGATCCTAGTGGATGAGCACTGATCTTTTAGTTGCGTGTGTTTATTTTATGGTGAGTGGTAAATGCGCGAGATGTCAATCTGAGGACCATTTATTGTCCCCACCTATAACAGATCTAGTTACTATTGTTTGGGCTTGTTTGAATTGAGAACACCTGCTTTTGTGATCTGCTATAGTTGATTAATGTTTGGTGAAGCTACAAACCAATGTGATATGCTACTTTCTGTATTTGAGGCCTTTTCGCATTTTAACATTCAGTTTAAGCATATATTATATCTATTTCCATATGGACAACTTTTCTAGTGTGTTTTAGTAATCAGTAGCTTATTATGGTACGGTGATGGGTTCCGGTTGAAGTCTGGTGAAGCACAATTCCTCAAAACAGATGAAAGCAATGTAAAATCAAGCTAAAATTAAGTGGTCGCAGTGCACTTTTCTCTTACATTTGCTTTTGAAAACACTGTTGGTTGTGTTTACTGAAGGCTTTAGGTCAGTGGTACGCTAGCTGCGCCGCTAGCACCAAAAGCTCCACCTTCTTGTGGATATGTATTCAACCCAGGCTCATTCTGAAAACGTAGTCCCATGGACGTTTCTGGAGACCGCAAATTATGTAGCCGGAGGTACGTATGGCTTTATTTTATTTTTTTTTTAAACAAACGCAACGGGGCAGTATGACGCCATTCTTTTTGCGCTCATCATCTGACTGCTCACCTCTGTGTAGAGGGTTTTCCTGCCGCAAACCAGTTTGTCCCGTTAGCTCGTAATGTTACGTCGGCGGACTTGAGACGCAGAGAGGAGTTGACCACGACGACTGGGTTTGAGTCCGTGGAAGAGAGGTTCCAGAAACCAGGTAAGACAAAAACAGAATCCAAAAAATAAAATGAACAAGTAAATAACAGGGTGAGAATGCAGCAAAATCCGAAAACGTGGTACAAATGAGGGCTTTTCTTTTTCTGGACGGCTTTTGTAAACCGTTGGTTGGGTTCAGGGAGGTAAGTGGGTGGGCGGGTCAATCAATAAAACTGGTTGGGTTTAGGGAAGGAGGAGGGTGGGTCAGTCAGCCGATTGGCCGGCTGGCCATTCAGCCAAACAAACAATTTGCCGACAGCGGCTTCCGGTGGGTTATGTGAGAACAGCGGGTGCGAACAGCACTCGCGAAAGAAATTTGAGATGTGAAAAAGTGCACACAGCGGCCTCTCAGGACGAATTTTGCGGTTTCCAGAAACGTCCACGGGACTACGTTTTCAGAATGAGTCTGGGTTGTATGTATTAGAAGGATGTGTATCTAAAAGTACAAGAAGTCATTCCCTAAGTAACACATTTCAAATTCACACATGTAGATGGCGCCCTCTAGTGGATTTGTCTTCTGAAACGTGCAACAAAATGTATCCGGAGCAACGTATTTTTCATTTCGCAAAAAAACGTAGGCTGAGGCACCTATTTCCAATGAACCTGGGCGGGATGTTTACAAACCAATATGATATGCTACTTTCTGTATTTGAGGTCTTTTCACATTTTAACATTTATTTTAAGCATCTAGGCTCATACTTTAAATCTTTCAGCTAAAAAACAATAATACCATGTTAAAATTTGCACACATATCATATCACAAGTATTGTAAAATTGTGTACTTTAGTTTGATGGTGGGCACTGAGGTCCAACAAAGTAAAACATACAGTTTTATTATAGTAAAAATGTGGTAAGTATGTTTTTGTCAGATTGATTACCGTTTAAAGCTGTTGATTTACTACAAACACTCTCTCTACAGATTCTACACGATGAATCAGGCCAATGAACTCCAATGAAAGGCAACGTGTGGATCAACTAGCCAGACTGACGCTAACCAACCTAGCCCAATGGCTGACCATCAGCTTGGTGTGTTTTGGCCTTAAGGAGAACAGTTTGAGTGACCAAACATTTTTATTAATCACAGCTGGAGAATTGCCGAAGGTAGTTAAGTCTTGTCAGAAATTCTCCAAAGCTGCAATTAAACGCCACCATCATCACCAAATAGCTTGATAGGTTTTAAAATAAGGCCTTTGCTTCTATCCAAAAACAATCTCAAGCACCTTCAGGTTTTTATTGTTAATATTTGGAAAAAATATCAAAGGTTAAACAATAAATAATTTTTTTCACAGACTCCACAGTCATCTTTACTAATGGTGCTGATATGGGTATGATTAGACGATACGGTTAATCTGTGATTACTATGGTTAAACTTTTTTATTAGTTGTAATGAAGCAATTGTTGATTTACATACTGTTATTATACCACATAGTAATATTAGCAATAGCAGGTCGAATGTTACATTCATTTTAGCATAGTAGATATTACTTAATATAGCATAGTGAAACGGTTTTACCATAATTCACAGAAAACCAAAATATAGTAGGCCTATCAAGCCTATTCAAGATGATTTTTTTCTGTCACATGAAGGCAATAAAGCAAGAACTGCAAAATAGTATTTCATAAAACCTGTATAGATGATTAAATCATCACAATGAAAACAGTTTGCGCTTCGATGGTTATGTACATTTCAATAAACCAATTCACTGAACCGATGCTTCGAACAGTTGCCGCGCTGGAATGAACAGCGTGTTTATTTGCTGGAAGAAATTAGCAATTAATTTATTATTATTAATATCTTATTTTCTATGTTAATATTTTGTGATAAAACACTCAAAAGATTGCATTGCTGTTAGCTTTACTGTTAGCAACTAGTCAACGAATAAGCTCGAACAAATCATTTAACAGAATCGATTCACTTGAATGATTCGAGAATCAAACATCACTGTAGCGCTGCAGGTGCGAAAGAAGGATTATGTTTAAGTGACATATAGACAACCAAAGCTAGAAATCAACTCATATTAAATGAATCCATCGATGGAAAATAAATAGCTACAGGTTTGTGATATGTGTCGTCGTTTGCAGATCGTTATTCCATACGTATAAGTTAGTGAGCGCAAAAGACAGAAAAGAGCAAAAACAAACAACTTTCGACATGATGAAATATTCTGCACGACAACAGAAGGTACTTACAGGTTCTTTTTCGTCTTTTCGGTCTGTTTGTGCAGTGCCACTGAGAATCCAAATAGACTGCCCTTGGTTTTTCCTTCTTTGATCACCGGGAACTGCACATCAATGTTAAATCCAGTGTTCGTTTGAATCGCGCAAATTATGAATACGCACAAGTGCAGAGACTTTCCGGCCATATTTAATATTCCCATCTCTCTCTCTCTCTCTCTCTGCCACTTGCACAACTAATGCCAATGAGGTTGAATTTGTCAATCAGAGGCCATAGGAGAGCGTCTTCTTTCACTCTGCGCTGTAAGGTGTTTCTTGCTGTTCTGTGTTCCCGCCTCCACACACACACACACACACACCTCACGGCGAATTCCGACCTGCCGGCGCGATCCGCCTTTCCACACCAGTCCTGCTCCTCAAATAGAGCACTAGATAGACTACATAAGTCTGATAAGGAGAATGAGAGCCCTTAAAATGCTCTCTCTCTCTCTCTCTCTCTCTCTCTCTCTCTCTCTCTCACACACACACACACACACACACACACACACACAAGCCTTTACTTGTTGCTGTGCTACACATAATATTTCATTTTTCAAGGGTTTGTTATTCAAATTTTATCACAGTGAGTGAATTTCAGGAAAACATGTCTAGGTCACATTTTTATAAAGGCTATTTTTGGTCTAATAATTTTCCTTAAAAAAAACAAAACAATTCCATAATGACAGTATAAACTGCCACATTTTCTCTTATTTTACTGACTTATTTTTCTATATATTATATCTTAAACAATATTTTGTCTCAAATGACTAAAATGTCAATAAAAGTCATTTTGTTATCTGAAGAGTTGAATTTTCAACATCAAAAGTCGACAGAGTAGAGATAAAACTCCTATAATGCAATTCACAACCATAAATAAACAGAAAACTCCATGTGAATCACAAAATACGGAAATTAAACAGCCTGATCTCATGAGGAAATATATTTTACGTTTTGTCAGTTTAGTGGCTAATTCTTACGAATTCGTACGAGTTTATTTGTACGAAAATGTATGATTTTAAAAAGGAAGCGCGGCAACTAACCCCACCCCTAACCCCAACCGTCATTGGTGATGAGCAAATCGTACTAATTTGTACGAATTAGATTGTACGAATTCATACGAATTAGCCACTAAATCAAAACGTTACGAATTGTTGTGAGATTGCGTTGAAATTAACTGATATTTTTACTGTGAGCAATACTCAAAAACAGATCACGAGCCACTGACCCATAGCATGAATCAACTTGACAAAAATATGAATCAGCAACCCCACATGAGCTCTTTATAACATTCAGAGAACATCATCAGACATGTTCATCCTAGTTCTTGTAGTCATTTTGTCCGCTTGTGTGTGTAGGACAAGTTTCAGAAGTGTCGGGGAACCTTCACGCCACCACCCTCCGCCTCTGATCTGCCTTGTCATGCCTTGAGTTTCTCCTCCCTTTTTCCTGAGAAGGTGGGGGATGGAGGTGTGGATGGTTTTGCTGGGGGAGGGGGGGGGGATTCACCCTCTGAACTGAAATAATAGCTTTGTAGATAGCAGATCACAAGAAAATGACAGACTGCCCCAGCTTCTGTAACAGAGAGGAAGACTCCAGCTCATGGGAAAACACACAAGCAGACATGGGTCTCTGAGCAGATCTGAATCTATAAAAAAAAGCTGGGAACTATTTTTATTATTAGCTGCCAAATTTATATTCCCTGCAGTTGGGCTTATTGGACCTTTCCGGAATTTCCTTAAGCCTTCAGCCTTGTTGCCCGTGAAGGTCATTAGACTGTTGTAGTATTATCCATTTAGGGGAATATAGTACAAACACTGAAATATTTTGGGCAAAAATGGAAATGGTGAAGACTTGGTGCTTTAAAATGCTCTTCACTCTTAAACATGAAAGTTATTGGCAATGATGATTCCACAAAGAACTTTTAACGTCCAAAAAGCCTTTTTATTTCATAAACGTTTCCTTAGATTATTAAAATGTTCTAGTTGAACTGAAATAATGAATAAAATAATGAATGTTGAAATGAACTGATCCCTAAAAGGTTCTATAGGCAGTGGTCCTTAACCTTTTTATGACCAAGGACCAGTCAAAGCATGACAATTTCAACGAGGCCCGGGGGGGTCATCAGAGTATGACAAGCTGACAAAACTAAACATTGCTGCAGCCCTGACACAAGTTTTATTTACGGAGAAAATAAAAAGCACTGATGTTTTCAACTTGTTGTTCCTGAAAAGTGCAATCGTGTTGCGCCTTAGGGCGTACTCACACTATGTACAGTTGCCTTGAACCGGGCCGAAGCACGCTTGTCCCCCCTCCCGTCTCGGCCCGCACTCACATTACATTCGGGCCTGAGCATGCTTATGTCATCGATGATGCACTGTTCAGTTTAAGAAGCGCTCTCGCTCAGCACAGTGAAGATTTCTTTAGTTATATTGTTTTAGTCGTTTGGGATGTAGTGACACGCAGTCAAATATTTTGCCGAACAGATCAGCCACTTTTTGAAGCTCATAAACAATCATAAAGTCCTCGTGCTGCAGGATTAGGAGGTTTGCTAAAGGTGCAGCTGTCGTGCAGTGAGGGGTTTGCGTCTTTAATAATGTACGATGTTAATTGCGCTTATTGAACATTAAGAATGAATATTAAATCCATATGAAACAGTCCCATAAAAGTCATGTCTCGTCTTCAGTTTCGGGCTCAGGCACGCTTAGCACTCACACTACAAGCATATCGCGCCTGAGCTCAAGTGAACCACGCTCTGGTCCACCTCTTCCAACCGGGCCAGGGCCGGCCAACTGAACCATGCCTGAGCCCGATTCAGAGCACTCACACTTCTCAAACGATCCGGGAAACGGGTCTGGGCATGGCTGAAATCTAGATACAAATTGCCATAATGCTGTATTGAATAAATCCTGTTAACTAGCTCTGAGCCACATCTGATTTAAAGAGACAATTCACCCCAAAAAACACAAAAGAAGATATCTAAAGAATGCTGGTTGCTGGGACCCATCGAATTCCAAAGTAGGAATAAATACTTTGAAGGCCATTGGGATCTTCTTTTGTGTTTGATAGAAGAAACTCAAAAAGGAAACTCAAATTTTGATTTTGGTGTGAATCATTTCTTTAGGAGATACCGTTGAACAACACCCTTGGCCACCACTTCATCATCATTGCAGCAACGTTTGTCCATCAAGAACCAATCATTCTTGTCAACAAAAAAATTGAATCAAAATCTTCTTTCAATGACACTTTTCCTCCCAAATGAATTTCCCACATACTGCATCCTCCAGCATCTGTGTCAGTAAAGCGAACAGGGTCATAAAAAAATGGTCTCGATGGACCACCTCTAGCTCCTCGCCGCACCTGAAGCAACCATATATTTATAAATATCTCAGTCTATTCAGCCTGACAGATGATATTACCTGAGCTCGGTAAATCTAGAAGGGATCTGTCCTCTCTATGGACACAGATATTACTCTTGCCTATGACAAGGACATTTTTACATATTCATGAAGGGAACGCTGAGCTGGATCATGACTGTGAATATTCCACAGCAAATTATGACACAAATGAACTTGCAAATTGATTGTTAGTAAAAAGTGGGATATCAAAAGTATATATGTCAGTCTTTCACTACTATTCAGTGTACATTAACATTGCTGTAACAATGGACAAGTCATTTGTATGTGTTTCCCAGGCCGAGACCTGGAGTAAACCAACACCAGTCTGGCTGCTTACAGAAACAAAAACCCCTCAAGCCCCAGGGTTCGCCAGAGAGACCTCGCTCCAACCATACTACATACTTATGTGGAATGAGTAATGTACGCTAAAGCCCCATTATTTCACACTGAAAGGAAATGAAACACTAAACTACACTTTCTGAGATTTAAGCAGAGGTGTCTGTGTTGGCTAGAACTGTTACCATCCATTGATTTTTATATAAAAACTCAGCATTTTCTTTTAACAGGTTCTACGTGGTGTCGATCACAAGTTACCATGTGCCAAATGACCACAATAGAGTGCGAGGTTCATGTTAAAAGTGAAAAACACTTAATGTTGCAGATACACTGTTAAAAAAAAACGTAAATCTGCAGTTTTCCCTATTTTGTGATTCATGTTTTTATTTTATTTTATTTCCCTGTTTATTTATGCTTTTTATTTGCATTATGGGACCTTGACCTTTCTTCCAACAATTATTAACCTTGAAAAGTTAGAAAAAGTAACTTTTATTAAAATTTTATAAAAATTGTATTAGTTTAAAGTAATATATATTCTGGGTTGGTGTTGTATATTACAGTACACAAACCTTGTAATAAACTGTACATGTAAACCAGTAAATTCTCTGTTATTTTACAGACATGTTGCTCTCTATATTATTTCTTACTAAAATTTCAATAAAATTACTTTGTTAAACTGTAGAGTTGAAATTTTAAAAGTCGACAGAGCAGAGATCAACATCCCATAATACAATTCACAACCATAAATAAACGCATGGGTGTTGCTAGGCCTATTTTAGTGGGGCTGTAACCCCCTTATATTTCTTCTCAGCCCCCCTAAAACATTTGCGATTAGCTCATAAACTGTACACTAAATTAGCGTCCTCAGTCCCCTTTAAATTTATTAAGAAAACGCCGGCCGAATTTGGCTCCTCCCCGTCTTTTGTTTTTCATTTGATCAGCAAACCACAGCCGTGGACAGCGAGAGAACGAGGAGTGTGTTTGTTGATAAATTGTCATAATATCTGCTTATTTGCAGTTCTTGGATATAGATAACCTTGTACCAGTCGGGTTTTCTCGATGTTCACCTCATCATCACAGCTGTTTCCTCCAGCACAAATGTAACTTTTAACGAACATTTCCCTATTTTTATTTTAAAATGAACTACCAATAATAAACACTTTACAGTTTGTGTGGCTATAACTATACCATACAGTCTTGCACAGAAAGGATTAAACACAGCGACAGAACCACTTAGAGAATGTACTCGTTTTAACTGTCACTGAGTCACTGAAAGATATAGAAACATCGAGGGCCCTATTTTAACAATTTAGGTGCAAAGTCCAAAGCCACGGCGCTAAAGCATTAAGGGCATGTCAGAATCCACTTTTGCTATTTTTAAGGACGGAAAATTCTGCTTTGCGCTGCGGCGCATGGTCTAACAGGGTTGAGCTTATTCTCTTAATAAGTTATAGGTGTGTTTTGAGAAAAAAACAATCAGAATCTCATCTCCCATTCCCTTTAAGAGTTAGTTGCGTCGCGCCATAGCTAATTTGCTATTTATATGGCAGACTTTGTAAGTGGAATAACTAAGCGCTTCACTAGCGAGAAAACAGTAAACAGAGCATCTGCAGCACAAGAATGAGAGAATGAGCCTCCTTAATCTTTACTTTCACTTTCACTCTCGTGGATAAGGAAACGTAGCCAGACATCCATTAGTCTATACATAATTAATTTCGTTTGTTAAGCGCAAAGATTTGTTTCAAAACTATTTCTAAATTCAGTTCTAATTTCCAGCAAACGAATAAAGTGTGGTTATATCCAAATACATGCTATGCCCCATATGGTCTAAAAGCTGACAGGTGAGCAAATCTAAGCTGATTTTTAAATATAAACAAATATATTATACAAATTATATATATACAAATATAAATATGCATATAATAAATAATGCTGCTAATAATAATAACATTATACAATAGCAATTTGTCATGAATAAACTGAAAAAGCTTCATCTCGGCAGTAGTTTTTATATTTATGTAGGCTATAAAGTAATACTTTTTCTAATATTTTAATCCTTTAATTCTTTTTTATTTGTAAAGATATTTGCGTATTGCTCTACATCCTGTGTGTATTAAGCAATGTGTAAGCGAGGCGCACAACTAACGTGCCCTGTGCTGGATTTTAGAGCTCCTCTTAGCTGGTCTATTAAACAGTCTACTCTAGTTTCTCAAAATAGCTACGCGCTATAGCAATGTGTCTCAACACACCTCCTTTTTTTTTAGACTAGAACGCCTATAGGCGCACATATGAGCGCAAATGCATTTGCTACATAAACAGCGTGGTGAAAAACATCAAAATTACTCTTGCGTTGAGCTGAAACTAGCAAACAACAATTGCGTCGTGCCTTGTGCCGCATTGCGCCGGGTGTATGATAGGGCCCCAAGTGTTGTCTAGTGTAAAAAAAATACTTCTTATTAATTATTATCATTCAGATCGTGAAATATGTGAATTAGCCTGTACGTTTTAAAATGTATGTCATTTTAATATTGCAAATATTTTAGTTTATGCTAAATCTAGTCAATATTTTTCATGCTTGTTAGTTTGAGTTATTAATAATCCTAGATGAGTTACAACCACTTCTTCATTTGTGAAAAAAAGTGTATGATCAGCTTGTACAGTTTTCTCAAAAGTTAATGCCGATTTTTCAAACAAACACCAAGGAAACAGTGGTTAACCCACATAAATGCATGTGCAAGAGCCTTTTTTAAAAGTTTTTATCTTTATTTAATGTATTCTTTATCATCAAACAGTGGCAATTTCACAGCAACCATCTTAACGTTCTAATGAATCACAAAATAACAAGGAAACTCTACACTGTACGGTCATGTTTGGTACTTTTGTAACCACAAGTAGTACAGTGCAGTTTCTCTGATGCAGCACAGTGAAGCTGTAAAGGTCAGCGAAGAGCTGGAAAACTTGGCAGGGCTTTAAAAATAGTGTGTCGTCCTGCTCTGACACACATTCGAGGAGCACAGCACACAACAACCAGAGTCTCCATGACCACAGCAGGCCTCCTCATCTAGGTGTGGACAGGAGAGCAGGAGAGAAAACAAAACAAAACACTGCAGACCACGAGAATCTGTAGAAGAATTTCCTTCTGTTTGGTTTGCCATTGTCATTAGTTTGATTCAAGTGCAACTCTAACACCGTGTCATAACAGCAAGATTCTAGTGACAAACAATTTGGCTGTCTGCAACACGACACGGGAAAACATTTTAATACCAGCCACTGCACTCCCAACGAAATGGTAAAAGCTTTTAATCTAATTAAAACATGTTAAACCTCTTTACAGGCCGGTAGACAGCCTGGAGTGGTTCTTTTTTCTTAAAAAAAATTGACATTTTTGCAGTTATTCGCCTCAATTTCTATTAAATCACTCAAGATGGTGCCGCAGATGGCCACCTCGGTGTGGAGCTCTCCAGTTTATAACTTTCTGACAGATAGACAACAGCTAGTCAGAATGGGCAAAATCACATCCGACTACCACACCATCAGCACTAATGCACCCCAGGGATGTGTTCTCTCCCCACTGCTCTTCTCCCTGTACACCAACGACTGCAGAGCAAAAGACCCCTCCATCAAGCTCTTGACGTTTGCGGACGACACTACTGTTCTCGGCCTCATCTGGAACGGCGACGAGTCTGCATACAGACAGGAGGTGGAGCGGCTGGCTTTATGGTGCAGATACAACAACCTGGAGCTGAATACACTCAAAACAGTGGAGGTGACAGTGGACTTTAGGAGAAACCCCCCTTCACTCCCCTCACTCACCATCATGAACAGCACTGTGGCTGCAGTAGAGTCATTCAGGTTCTTGGGCACCCCCATCTCTCAGGATCTGAAGTGGGACATTCACATAGACTCTATTGTGAAGAAAGCCCAGCAGAGACTGTACTTGCTTCATCAGCTGAGGAAGTTTAACCTGCCACAGGAGCTGCTCGTACAGTTCTACTCAGCTGTCATCCAATCCATCCTCTGCACTTCAATCACCGTCTGGTTCAGCTCAGCTGCCAAAACCGACCTCCGTAGACTATAGCGAATAGTCAGGACTGCTGAACGAATCACTGGCACTACCCTTCCTACACTTGAAGAACTGTACTCTTCCAGAGTGAGTAAAAGGGCTTGCAAAATCCCTCTGGACGCCTCGCACCCTGCACACTACCTGTTTGAGCTGTTACCGTCTGGTCGTCGCTACAGCCAGACACAGGAAAAGTTTCTTTACTCAGGCCATCTACCTCACAAACAGTTAAATATTCTCCTACTGTGCAATAAACGTGCAATACTTTCTCATACGCACTTGTACACAGCACCTTATTACAATATACAATGCAATACTTTCTTCATTCGCATTGGTACACAGCACCTTATAACCTGTATATTTACGACAATCTGTACATACAATTCATCATCCAGATCTTTTTGACTAACTGCATCTCTGTTTAATGTTTATCGCCTTTTTTCCTTATATTTAATTTTGTTTTGTCACTTGTCACTTTATGTACACTGGAAGCTTCTGTAGCCAAAACAAATTCCTTGTGTGTGTGAAGCACACTTAGCAATAAAACTGATTCTGATTCTGATTAATTATGAGCTTCAAATACTGCTTTTGAATGACATTTTAAGCCCTTTTTTAGCTGTATTAGCTTGTTAGATTGTCATCATAACCACACTTTTTGATGTACCAAAAATATTTCCTAAAGATTTAGAATAAAGAAATATGAAAAAAAATGTATAAATACAAATTTATGACATCATATATCATTAGAAAAAAAGGAATATGTTAAAGTTTTGAATGAAAAAACTGTAATCTGCAGTTTTGTCACTTTACTTCTGTCAGACTGTATGTTTTCTTGCACATTTGGATGTTGGCACTGGCCAAAACTGATTAGCTGAAGTCACACGGAAGCGACAGCCAACAGAGCATTCTGCTTGCTCTTAAAGCCTTTTTAAATAATTAGAGCTTTCACTTCCGGAACCCAAACTTTACACTGTAATGTTAAATGACATGTCACAACTTGTAATGCAATGACCTGTAGATTTAAAACACAGATAACAGCTCAAGCTCAAAATGAATTAGCTTCCCTATTCAAATGCAAAACTTTAAGAGGGAGGTCGTTTAACTAATTATGCAATGCGATCTAATGTTTGCAGTAGTCACTTAATTGGTTTTTGTCCCATATTATAGAGCCCCAAAAGCATGCACTGAAACTATTTTGTGTGTGTACTGTCAGTATACCTGCTTATGATTATCATGATAGATTTAACTTGTGTAACTTAGTTGTGATTTTTTGAAAAATGCAGCACATGCCAAGAGCCTGTGATCTGTATTTTCCCTTGAACTTGTATTTAATTGACAAAGAAAAGATTTCCAGCATTGACAATCTTAAAACAATAACCAACCCAGGCTCTTTTTTTGAAAACATACCCCATATACATATCTGGAGAGTGGCAAATATGTTTTTTTTAAGTATTTGCTTTTGCAAATCCACCAGAGGTCGCCGTGCACGCTTTTTGAGACATCAAATTTCCCTCGCGAGTGCCATTTGTGCCTGCTCTTCTTGCGTAAATCCACCAGAGGCTGCTGTCAACTGACTAACTGGCCGACGCTCCTCCTTCCCTAAACCCAACCGATAGTGTATTCAAAAGCAATCCAGAAAAAGAAAAGCCCTGATTTTTACCAAATTTTCAGATTTTACCACATTCTCACCCTGTATTTACTTGTTAATTAAATTTTTTGGGCTTTTGTTTTTGTCTTACCTGCTTTCTAAAACCATTCTTTACCGGACTCGAACTTTGCCATCAAGGTTAACTCTGCTCCACGTCCGCTCCAAGTTTGCCAACGTATGTGGCGAGCCACAGGACAAACTGGTAACAGCGGAAAAGCCGTCCACATGTAGTTAAGCGGTCAACTGGTAAGTGTGAAAATGAACAGTCTCATACCACCCTATAGCATTCGTTTTAAAGAAATGCAGCCATATGTACCTATGGCTACATAATTTGCGATCTCCAGAAATGTATATAGGGCTACGTTTTCAGAATGAGCCTATGTTGCAACAACAGTGCTGCCAGCAAGTTACAGCAAAAATACAATAAATGTTTAACAGTGTATGATTTCGCCATTTCACAAAAATATACAGTGGGCTAAAGGATGTATTTCCAGTCAGCCTGTGTTGGTTTAAACATGTTTCTGTCCCAACTATTTTGGAGTGTGCTGTAGCCTTCAAAATTTAAATGCACAATATATTGTGTAAGGCAACAATAATGGAAATATTTCCCTTATAGTTTTGTAAATTTATTAAAGATATAAGAGAATTAACAAATCACATATACTTGATTATACAAAATGCCTTCAAGTTTTTGGAATTGGGCTGTAGATTGAGTTGATTTTTTTGGTAGGGCTATTTGCTCTGACAATATTTGCTTTATTATTATTTAAGCAAGCCTCGATCGGTCTTAGGCATTACTATGTTGTTAGCTAGCATATTTACTGTGGCAATGAATAATTGCTCAGCCTCGAGAGCTTTTGTCAGTATTCAAACTCTTTTGTTAGGATAATGTTTGCCCAACTGACAAGGTCTAAAACGGATTTACAGCTGATAACCCTTTTTAGACCTGCCGAAACAGACAGAGGCCGTGGAGTTCGGGGGTCAACAGGACTGGCCTGTTTAAGGACAGTGTAACAAGTGCTCAAAGATCAGATTTCTGCCCCTCAGGTTCATTTATCTTAAGTGACTACGCTGTTCTCACTGAGATTGGCCCTAAGGTCATGTCTGTGCATTGTCTTTTGGCATAGAAGATGTTTAGATAGAGAAATAATCTCATTGGATGTTTTACTTAAAACATGTAAAGCATTTCTGTTGTAACTTGGAACTATTAAGTTGACTTAATTTCCATAATTATGCACATAGTTCATTTACTTAATCATTTTAAGACAATGTTTACAACATTTTTTAAAGTAGAGGCAAACAATCACTTTTTTACCGTTTGGATATTGCTAACAAAATTAAAGAAGATTGACAAATGGACAACAGCAGGGAAGAAACGAAACACACACTTATAGCTCCACCCTAAAGGACTGATAGCTACGCCCTAAAGGCATTCCATGTGACCAGAAAGGAAGAGAAGTCATTTTGAGGGGGCAGGGAATATTATGGTATTTGATAAAAGATTATGAGGGCAAATACATTTTTATGAAGTGCACAGATATATTGTTAACAAGCAATACTACAGTATATACACTACCTGACAAACGTCTTGTCGCCTATCCAAGTAACAAATAATAATTTGACATCTAGTTGATCATTTGTTATCAGAAGTGGCTGATATGAAAGGCAAAGGCCTCTAGATTACGGCTATTTTACCAAAATAAAATATGATCATGCCTTGATTTTTTATTTTTATTTAATAAGGACAGTAAGGTCTGACTTTGCTTAGACAAAAGTCTTGTCACTGAACAGAAATAATGTCCAGTATAGAATATAAAGTCTTGATGCAGTGAAAAAAGAATTAATATTGTGTATAACTCCCATGAGCTTGGAGGACTGCATTCATACATCTCTGCAATGACACAAATCACTTTTTAATACAGTCATCTGGAATGGCAAAGAAAGCGTTCTTGCAGGACTCCCAGAGTTCATCAGGATTCTTTGGATTCATCTTTAATGCCTCCTCCTTGTCACGCTGGTTAACAAGGAAGACAAGGATGGTTATCTTTTATAAGTTTTATTCAAAACAAGTCACTTAATCAAAGTGAGGAAGCAGGAGAGTGCTGTCAAAGCTGTTAGCGATCTTCTTCAACAGCTTGTAATGTACACATCCGATGTTAGCGATCTCACATATGGTTCGTTCTTGGGAACATCAGCAGGTGAGTATACAGACACACAGTTCATCAGGTTAATGGTAGATCTTCTACTGAACACCACAACAGAGTAATCACTTCCCTTGATCAGTGTGAAGGATCCGAAGGCACATTAGGAACATCCATGGAAGAAGAGGAGAAGACGAAAAAGCGAAGGTGAGGACAACCATCAGACTTCAATACCGACCGGAGAATGGGAGAATGAGGTAGGTTCTTATAGTGTCCTTTGATGAGGGGGAACAGGTGCAATGGATTAGATTGCCGCTGATGGTTTGCGGGATTGGATAGAGGGGGTTTGTGAGGGAGAGTGGTTATTGGTGGAGCAGGAACGACCCAAGGGTGTGACACTCCATCTTACCCCAGACATGCTCAATAATGTTCATTTCTGGTGACTGGGCTGACCAGTCCTGGAGCACCTTGACCTTCTTTGTTTTCAGGAGCTTTGATGTGGAGGCTGAAGCATGAGAAGGAGCGCTATCCTGCTGAAGAATATGCCCTCTCCTGTGATTTGTAATGTAATGGACAACACAAATGTCTTAATACCTCAGGTTGTTAATGTTGCCATCCACTCTGCAGGTCTCGCCCCCAAACTGAATGTTACCCCGAACCATGATTTTTCCTTCACCAAACTTGACTGATTTCTGTGAGAATCTTGGGTCCATGCGGGTATCTACCTTCTACCACTGTTCCAAATGATCAACTAGAAGTCAAGTTGTTATTTGTTGCTCTTACAACTGGGATCGACGACGAGACTTTTGTCAGTTAGTGTACATATAAAAATAAGAAGAGTACATTTTGATTTCATTCCAACTTGAAGACGGCAACACCAAAGCTCCAAAAATGCAAATTTATTAAATTAAAAAGGCTGACACAAAGCGTGTAACGTTTCGAG
>CAIGQZ010004081.1:6296928-6328966 GCA_903798205.1 Danio tinwini
AAGCGTGTAACGTTTCGAGTCACACGGAAACGTTACACGCTTTGTGTCAGCCTTTTTAATTAAAAAAATTTGCATTTTTGGAGCTTTGGTGTTGCCGCCTTGGTTGATTTTATAATTTTGCATGTGTTGCGTTTTTTGGCTGAGCACCCAGTTAAGAGGGATGTGCGTGCTTTTGTACAGTTTTTCATTCCAACTTGAAGAGCCAACTGATACTATTTTGTGCATGTGTTGTAATTAGAATACCAGCTTATCATTATCATGTTCGATTTATGCTTTATATGCTGCTCCATTTGTGTTCTTTAATTTGAGCATAATAATCTTTAATTCATATCGGTGAATTTATGGGTGCACTCTTGCGCTCATTTTTTGTCTGTTTAGTATATTAAACCTAGCTCAATGTTTCTCAGCATCTGCACTGATTTTGCACAGTCAGTCTGAAACAAACAAGAGCTCAAATCCTACATGGTCACTAAATACGACTGCAAAAATAACGATGGCTGAACATTTAGTCATTTCCACAGATTGTACCAATGGAGTAAATCCATTACGCTCTACTGTCTGAGCAACATTACAGGAACTGAGCATTTTATATCTTGCGCTTAATCCAAGTGAACATCCGTCGTTTGTTATGGGCATACAAGCTTTTGTTGGTTGTCCAGCTCTTGTTCTGACATGCCTAATCCATGTCTTCCGCTTGAATTCATGCATTTGTTTGCAAACAAAAAGGCAGTAAAGCAATGGAAAAGTACAGAGCAGAAAATGTCAGCAGTGTTTAGAGATTTGTGTGGTGTTCTGCTTGAGAAAGATAACACTGTGTTTGAAAAACGGAGAGTGTTTTGGTTTTCTTTATCAGACAGTTTTGAAGACAATCATAGAAAAATGCTTGTCTTATAAATAGCATTTCACTCTTTAAATCTTTGAAATTTGACTAAATACAGTATTATTGTGAAATATTATTACAATAAGTTATAATGATTGTTAGATATAGAGCGGGGAATATAAGTATTGAACATGTCATGTTTTTTCCTGGGATTAATTTTTCTAAAGGAGCTGTTAACATGGACTTGAAGCAGATTTTGGTAAAAATCCAAACAATACAAACATAAAAAAATAAATCTGAACATTTTGTTGTGTAATGACAATGAAATGACACAAGGAGAAAGTCTGAAACTACTGTAATGTATTTAACGCTACATATAAAAGGCTTTTTTGGTGATGGCAGCTTAAAGACGCCTTTCATATGGAGAATGAAGTCACATGCAGTGTAAAAATCCTAATGGTTCTGTTGGTCTCGTCTATCAAATCTGATCTTTAATTTGTATTTTATATTGGATTCGAGTCAGGTGATTGGCTGGGCCATTCTACAGCTTGATTTTCTTTCTCTGAAAGCATTTGAGAGTTTCCTTGGCTGTGTTTTGGATCATTGTCTTGCTGAAATGTCCACCCTGGTTTCCTCTTCATCATTCTGATAATGTAGATGTTGTACTGAAGCAGCTAATAATTTACAATGATGAGGAGCAGAGGGTTGTTAAAGAACTATTGAGAGATTTCAGCTGCTGTCCGGGGCATTCATTGCCTTTCTACACCTCACTTTCTTCATGTGTTCCTTGTATCATTTCATTTTATTACATATAACTTCATTTGTAAACTAATTCGATTAGTTTTCTTTGCATATATGGATTCCTTTGGTTGTTATTAACATCTGGTGAAAATTTTAAGTCAACAGCACCTTTTGAAATGTAACCAGGGGTGTGACACCGGCAACGGAGGTGAGGATCCAAACGCAGGGTTTTAATAACAGGATGGTCAGGCAAGCAATGATCAGCACAGGAGCAAACAGATGTATAAGGGCAATCCAGAGTCGTAGTCGATATAACAGGCAGTTGGTCACAAGGCAGGCAGAAGAAAGGAGTAAAACAAGAAAACAAGGCGAGGATCAAAACACAGGAAAACAAAGCAGGAAACGCGCTGTACTGTCACTATTCAGATAACAAGACTCAGCAACAGTGTTTGTGTTTCTTATGAAGTGCATTTATCAGTCATGTAATCAGTCATGATCTGGAACTGGTTGTGTGTTGTATGACTGGGTGTTGTAGTCCAAAACATGGCGGATTTGTGGTCCATATGAATGTGAGTGTGTTTACCAGCGATCTCTGGTAGTAGATCATTTTGTCATTTAGTCAAGATTCAGGTATTCAGTGTCACATAAGCCTTCAGTAATAATTGTGATATGATGATTTAATCGAAAACATTTCTAATTATGATGTTTCTTAACGTGTTTCTTGTTTATTTGGAAAAATGTTATACATGACACACTACTATAAAAATATGACAATAAGACATTTAAATGACAATTAGTCAAATAAAAGTTCTACTTGAATTACATTCTATTCATCAAAAAATCCTAAAATGAACCTGAACTCAAAATTACGAAAATGAATTCAATTTTAAATAGAAAACATCAGTTTCAATTATAATAAAACATCACAATTTTACTTGGTGGGATAAACAAAGAAAATCATACTTTTTATGTGTGTTTTGTATTTTAAGTCATCCAGAATGAAGTATTTTGAAAATATAAAACTGCAGAATGTTTTCTGTGAGGGTTGAAGAAAGAAGACAGAATATACAGTCTGTCCAGCGTAACAATCATTATGTCTATGCGAAGTCCTCATAAAACCTGTGTACCAGCATGTGTATGTGCACGCTACATGTGTTTAACACATCAGACCCTGGACAGAGTTGGCCAACAGGGGCCTGTTGTGTGCCTCAAGTTGTGAGAAGTGTGTGAGGAAATCACATCAGTGTTTCTGTACATTTACACTTTGCTCTCCTCAATTGGAGAATCAGTGGAAGTGAAGACATGAGCTCATGCACAAGCTGATATGATCTAATGATGTCATCTACAGAAAGTCTGAGAAACTATTACATGTTGAAATCATGTAGATGATGAAAAAGGGGTTTAAAGGGTGCACATTGGTGTCTTAAAGGTATAAACATAACAAATATTTAGATCTTAAAGGTACACTCAAAATACATTTTTGCTGCTTGTTCAAGCTACTTATTTTAAATGAGTTGAAACAACATAATTTAAGTTTTTTTTGTGGGACAACTTAGTTGTTTTATGTTTAATCTTAAAATTGTAAAAATTAATTAATAATTAAATATTAATAAAAAATAAACAACAACAACAACAATGATTAAGTTAACTTAATCTATTTGTGTTTGGACAACATGAAGGAATTGTGTGAAACCCAGCATTTTTATACCTTTGAAATATCAATATATACTCTTTTAGTTCTTCTATTGCCCTGGTAAAAACTCTCATAGCTTTACTTCTGAGAGTGTTCATGTAAAGTGAACATATTACAGTAAAGTTTCACTTGTTACCATTGGTTAACTATATTAGTTAACAAGAGCTTGTTCAAACTAATGATTTAAAATAAGCTGAAACAACACAATTCTTGAGTTTTTTTAAGGACAACTTGACGATTACAACATAGGCTCATTCTGAAAACATAGACCTATATACATTTCTAGAGATGGTGAATTATGTAGCCAGAAGTACGTATGGCTGCATTTCCTCTTTAAATCGAATGGGGCGCTATGACGTTGTTCCTTTTCACACTTTACCAGCTGACCGCTTACCTTCGTATGGACGCCTTTCCTGCTGTTACGTTTGTCCAGTGCCTCGCCATGTACGTCGGCGGACTTGAGACGCAGAGAGGAGTTGACCATGATGACTGGGTTCGAGTCTAGCGAAGAACAGTTCCAGAAAGCAGGTGAGACAAAAACAGAAGCCAAAAAATAAAATAAACAAGTAAATAACTGGGTGAGAATGTGGTAAAATCTGAAAATGTGGTAAAAATCAGGCGAGGCTTTTTCTTTTTCTGAATTGCTTTTCAGAACACTGTCAGTTGGGTTTAGGGAAGTGGTTGGGCGGGTCAATCGGTGCCTTTAAAAACACTATCGGTTTGGTTTAAGGAAGGAGGAGGGTGGGTCAGTTGATCAGTCAGTCAGTCAGTCAGTTGACAGCGGCCTCTGGTGGATTTTCGTGAGAAGAGCAGGTGCGAATAACACTCGCGAGAGAATTGTGAGATCTGAAAAAGCGTACACAGCGGCCTCTGGTGGATTCGCGAAAACAAAAACGGCAAAAAAAAAACGTAGCTCCTTGGACGTATTTGGCACTCTCCTGAAATGTATATAGGGGTATGCATTCAGAATGAGCCAGAATTGTTTTGTTCAATCCACTGTAAAAACTAATAAGTTAACTTAATTCCTCTATGATGTCCCAACACAAATCGATTGAGTGGAAGCCAGCATTTTTTACAATGAGCTATCAAAAAGCACACACGTTTTGCATTCTTTTAATACTGCATGCTTTTAATAGTGAACATAAATCCAAGAGTTGAATCTGTGAACAGTTTAATACTTAAGTCACATATTGCTCAATGCTATTTTGTGTTTGCAAATTAATTAACTTTAACAAATGCATTGTCATTACATAATTAGTGTTATGATCACCAGCGATTTAGCGGCTGCAGATTGCTAAAGGACTACAAATCCACCATTTACAGACTACAACATCCAGTCATGCACCACACACACACACACACACACACACACACACACAACTGGATCCTAATCCTGACTGATTACATTCACACACCTGGAGGATCGTTACGAACTGATTACATGGAATATAAAAACAGCTCAAACACACACAATGTTGCTGAGTCTTGTTAGACTGTATAGCAGGGGTCATCAACTATATTTGTCAGAGGGCCAGAGTTTTACCAGACAGTCTCCTTGGGGGCCGGACCCCCAAGAAGAACATCTAATAAAAATCTCATTTTGCCTTAACATTTTGTTTAATGTTATACTTTTTCAATTTCATTACAAAACTGACCTATACCACAGTCAACCACTAGGAGTGACAGATATTTTGCCTCAACTCAGTTAGGCTAAAGTCAACAATGGGAAATGGATCTTTAGCCATTGATTAAGCAGTGTGAGGAGCCTGTTTCAGCATTGTGATTTGAATTCAAGCACACTTAAAGTTTCATTTGATGTGCGAACATTATCTGTGACCTGTTTTGTTTTGGTACCAGGTTATTAATTTACCATGCTATTTTAAGTTGTGCCAGATAGTTTTTCCATCTTTTTTTTTTTTTTTTCCTGAGGCAGACATCCCAAGTCTCCCGGAAGTTCTGTAAGCCTCCTGCAAATGCATAGAGACTCCCGGATGCCCGCAAACGAATAATAATCTCCCGGAAATCACGCGTCTCCCTCTCGCTTCTCAAATACTTCGCGCACCCCTCTCCACCGCATCCCTCCTTGTTCCTTATCACACACGTCGCGCGCACTCTGCCTACACCCCACCCGGTCTTCACTTACGGCAAAAGCTGTTTGAAACAATAAATGCTTAACGTCACATAGTCAGTCTGAGTCTGTCCTCATTTCGAAGTGTAGCATTATAGTCATAAATGGTGATTATTTTGACAAGAGACTCAGTTGTTGTTATTTTTAGTTGCGTTAATAGTGTGGACCCCTATTTTCTTTTTGATACTCAATATTGGAATCCAGTCGCAGGCCGGATTGAATGGCTCAGCGGGCAGGATTTGGCCGCCAGTTGATGATCAGTGGTGTATAGTGAACATTAAGACACGTTTATTTATTTCTGTATGCTGCCTGCCTTTAGACCATCTGCCTGTTTACTGACTCTGGATTTGCCTGTGAACATCTGTTTGCTCCTGTGTTCACTGTTGCTTGCCTGATCATTCCTTTCTCAATAAACCTGCATTTGGATCTGCACTTCCGTTGTCAGCGTCACTCCACGTTACAATTATACTTTACTCTAAAGCTTTACACACTGTAAAAGTGCAGTTTCACACAATTCATTCACGTTATCCCAACATAAAATTAACTAGTTTAAGTGGATTGAACATAAAAAATAAGTTCCCCCCAACAATCTCCAGAATTGTGTTGTTTAAGCTCATGTTAAATAAGTAGTTTGAACAAGCAGCAGAGTGCAGATTTTTTTTCACCGATTTTATAATGAAATCATTGCTTTATGTGGAATGCGAGGAACATAATATTTATATTCATTTTAATCATGCACAACAGATTTCGATGGTTCTCAAATTAGCCTGTGAATAAAGTGTTATTTTATTTCATTTAGAAGTGTTTGAAGGCCAGTGTTAGACTGGGGCATGATAATATAAACCTTGACTAGCTGCACCTCACGTTGAGCACATTCTGTTGGGTCTACAATAGCAAAGACGAAGCAGATACTTTCTGACCTTCATATGATAAAAACAAGTACAAAAACAGTGGAGTCAGAAGAATAGCTCTTTCCAAAACAAAAGATGCAAGTTAAAAGAGACAAAGTGGAAAAATATAAATGAATTAATTTGATTGGGCTGAATCTAAACTATTGCTTACACTCTCAGAAATAAAGGTACGCAAGTTGTCACTGGGGTGGTACCTTTTTAAATGGTACAAATTTGTACCTAAAAGGTCCATATTAATACCTCAAGGGTACATATTGGGACCTAAAAAGTACAAAATTGTTCCTCTTAAAATGTGTAGGTACTAATATATACTTTTGAGGTACCAATATGGACCCTTCAAGTACAAATGTGTACCTTTTGAAAAGGTACCACCCCAGTGACAGCTCTTGTACCTTTATTTCTGAGAGTGTACAACAAAGATTAATTTTCTCAATGTTTTGTTTTTTTACGTTTATTTTCCACGTTGATTTGAGTTCGTACAGTATACTGAAACAAAAATCTTCAAGAACATGACTTTTTTATTCAGTAAAGAAGATGTAAAGAAGATTTTTTTAATTGAAAAGTCCTTGCTACTGTCACTGTAAGAGTACAAAAAATCTATACAAAGTTTCCTAATGATACATTGAGGTCTTTTGAAAAGAAAGGATATGTCTGTGGAAGAAACTGAACATTATTTACAACTATTATCTGTTATAATTACTATCATAATCGTTTTAAGCAGGTCCATGACGTTAATTCCCTGTAAAAAAAAAC
The DNA here is from genome assembly GCA_903798205.1 of Danio tinwini. Lineage (NCBI taxonomy): Eukaryota > Metazoa > Chordata > Actinopteri > Cypriniformes > Danionidae > Danio > Danio tinwini. Next base: position 6,303,975 of record CAIGQZ010004081.1, read on the forward strand.
AAATGCTGGTTTCACACAATTCCTTCATGTTGTCCCAACACAAATCTATAAAGATAACTTAATTGTTTTTACAAATTTTATTGGATTGAACCTAAAACCATTAGGTTGTCCCCCCAAACTCAATTCAACTCAATTTAAATAAGCAGTTTAAACAAGCAAGTTATTTTTTGAGTGTTTGTGATATTAATTTTGTTTCGCCTGTACATGTTCTTTTTTTTACACATCTCACAGCCAGGACTGGCATTTCATGAAGCACCAAGCACAAGTTTCTGCTAAAAAAATTTTTAATGTCCTGCTGTAGAATAAAAATGTGACCTACAATAAAATAATTTTAAAAATCACCTGTTCTTTGGAACAATATATATATATAAAAATGTTATTAAATAAATAAATAAATGAATAAATAATAAATAAATAAATAAATAAATAAATAAATAAATAAATAAATAAATAAATAAATAAATAAATAAAACATTCACTTATTTATTCTTCTACGGCTTAGTCCCTTATATATCAGGGGACACCACAGCGGAATGAACCGCCAACTATTCCAGCAAGTTTTACACAGCGGATGCCCTTCTAGCCGCAACCCAGTACTGGGAAACACCCATACACTCTCACATTCACACACTATGAACCATTTTGGGTCCCACTTTATATTAAGTGTCGCTTATACCTGTGAACTTACACTGTAACTAGATGTGTAAGTAGCATGTAACTAAAGTGTATGTACACGCTGGTACATAGTATTTACTTGTGTAAAACTGGTGTAACTACACACATGTAACAACACACTGATTAGTATGTGCAAGTTTAAATGTGTAACAGGACATTAATGACACAATCTTTGGTAAACTACCCCTTTAATGTGAATTACTGATGTGATTCTACAATTTACCTTAAAACAACATATAAACATAAGGCATTTGTATATTTCTATATACACTTATACTGCTGTTGTTAAACAGTTGCACAAAGGCTTAGGTTTTATATTTTACACAGTAATTTGTGACCATTTTACACTTTATATTGAGTGAACAGTTCCTGATGATTTACCCTGTAATTACACTGGTATCACAAGGTAAAACCTTCTAATGCTGCATTAGTTCTGCCATTCTTATTCTAATACAGTATTCAGAAGTACATGGTATGCAAACAGGTGTGGAAGTGGGAAAACACAGATGTGTACTTTTTTAGTGTTGTTACCAATGTCATGTTACACATTTGAACTTGCACATACTATTCAGTGTGTTGTAACATGTGTGTAGTTACACCAGTATTACACAAGTAAATGCTATGTATAGTTTGTACATACACTGTAGTTACATACTACTTACACATCTAGTTACCATGTAAGTTCACAGGTATAAGCGACACTTAATGTAAAGTGGGACCGAATTTTGTTTACCCAGTTTACCTGTGTTTGGACTGTGGGGGAAACCGGAGCACCCGGAGGAAACCTACGCCAACACAGGGAGAACATGCAAACTCCACACATAAATGCCAACTGAAGCTGGGACTCGAACCAGCGACCTTCTTGCTGTGAGATGAGAGTGCTAACCACAGAGCCACCGTGCCAACTACACTTTCAAACACTTTTAAGAAATTTGTAACTATTTTGAATATATTTGAATTTTATTTATTCATCTGGTCAACATTACATCACCGTGCTGCTCCATAAATAAAACAATTATAAGAAAATAAAAATAAAAAAGAGTTAACTTTTTTTTTATTCATTCATTCATTTATTTTATTTTCGGCTTAGTCCCTTCATGATCCGCCACAGCGGAATGAACCGCCAACTTATCCAGCATATGTTTTACGCATCGAATGCCCTTCCAGCCACAACCCATCACTGTCTTTGGACTTGCGGGGGAAACCGGAGCACCCGGAGAAAACCCATGTAAACGGGGAGAACATGCAAACTCCACACAGAAATACCAACTGACCCAGCTGAGGCTCAAACTAGCAACCTTCTTGCTGTGAGGTGAACGTGCTACCCACTTGCGCCCCTGGGTCGCCCTTTTTTAATTTATTAAACTGTAAAAAAGTATTTAAGTTAGTAAGTAATTCAAATACAGATTAACACACTACAGTATGAAAAACTCTCAAATGGCAACACATTGTACAAGGGCCTTATTTTCTAACAAACTTTTAGTGTAACGTAAAATCTGTGTTTCATCTTATATTGATGTAAAGACTGTGTATTTTCAATCTGTGTGTTCATCCTGTAATAAATCAGTGTGTAGTTTATCTGTGGCGTGATGTACTTCCAGCACAGCTTGGCATCACTGAATAAAAGAGCTGAAAACAGGCTCTGACACTGACAGGACAGTAAGAATGATATACACTCATGACTGCATCATGGCAAAAGTACTTTAGGAACAGCTTCAGTGATGCAATAAAGAGCAGAAACCTGTTTTTGACATTAAGCCCACTGCATGAAAACAGCCCAAAACGGCAAGGAATGGTGTGAAGGGAAGTGCACTTTATAGTATTCTTTGAAATTATGTGTTTATTAAAGAGATATTATACTACAAAAGAACATACTTAAGTGCCAAGTGAATGTAATGTTTTTAGAGACATGGAAAACAGGTCTGTTTCTAAAGAAATACATAAAAAATGAGAGACCTTAAAGATATTATTGGTTTTCTTAATATATAATTAATGTGTTTGTTTCAAACACTGATAATGATTTTTTTAAAACAATCTTTTACTAAAAAGCCACAAGTATAAATATTTATTTTTCAAATAATGTATAGGTGATGCTAATCATAATAATAAGCATTGTTGCTTGTTTAGTGTTGTTATTATTATTACCAATAGTACTAATAATTGTAATTTAGTTATTAATAATGAGTGAATAGTATTATTATCATCATTATTCTATTATTATTATTATTATTATTGATGATAATAATAATAATAAAACCATTATCCTATTAATAATAATTTATAATAAACATAATTTTTATATTTAATATTATTGTTATTATATTATTATTAATTTAATAATAATATTATTTTTGCTTAATATACATTATAATAATCATAATAACAACAACAATAAGATTTATTATTATTTATTGTTAATAATAAGAATTATTCTTATTGTTCCAATTATTTTTAACAATATAATAATAATAATAATAATAATAATATTATTAATAATAATAATAATAATAATTACTACTATTATTTATTGTTAATAATAATAATTATAATAACTACAATATGCAAACGTTTATATTAAACAATACAGCATAATTCTGTTTGCTTATTGTGTGATTACTATTAATGTTAATATATATTTATATCTATAAATAAGGTGACGCAATGGTGCAGTAGGAAGTGCTGTCGCCTCACAGCAAGAAGGTCGCTGGTTCGAGCCTCGGCTGGGTCAGTTGGTGTTTCTGTGTGGAATTTGCATGCTCTCCCTGCATTCGCGTGGGTTTCCTCCGGGTGCTCCGGTTTCCCCCACAGTCCAAAGACATGCAATACAGGTAAATTGTAAATTGTCTGTAGTGTGTGAGTGTGAATGAGAGTTTATGGATGTTTCCCAGAAATGGGTTGTGGCTGGAAGGGCATCCGCTGCGTAAAACATATGCTGGATAAGTTGGCGGTTCATTCCGCTGTAGCGACCCTGGATTAATAAAGGGACTAAGAGGAAAAGAAAATGAATGAATGTATGAATCTATAAATAACAATAATAATGGTAACATAGTTATTATCAATAATGAATTTAAAGTACTTTTGTCATCAGTATTTTATTAACATTCCATTCATATTAAATCATATATCATTAATATTTCATCAATATTAAATAGAATTTCCTAAAAAACTGAATTTTGTTTTTGTTTTTATACTTTGTTTTCATTGACTCCTGTTCAGAAATCCAAAAGCAAGTGTTTTACTAATATCAAAATAATGAAGTTCTGTTTTCTCAGTAAGTACACTTGCTTGACCGTTTATTAATTCATTTTACATTTATTTTTTATATACAGTTGAAGTCAGAATTATTAGCCCCCCTTTGAATTTTTTTCTAAAAAGAATATTTTAAAAAAAAAATCTCCTAAATGATGTTTAACAGAGCAAGAAAATTTTCACAGTATGTCTGATAATATTTTTTCTTCTGGAGAAAGTTTTATTTGTTTTATTTTTACTAGAAAAAATGCAGTTTTTAATTTTTTAAAACCATTTTAAGGACAAAATTATTAGCCCCTTTAGGCAATTTTTCCCCCCGATAGTCTACAGAACAAACCATCGTTATACAATACCTTGCCTAATTACCCTAACCTGCCTAGTTAACCTAATTAGCCTAGTTAAGCCTTTAAATGTCACTTTAAGCTGTATAGAAGTGTCTTGAAAAATATCTAGCAAAATATTAATTACTGTCATCATGGCAAAGATAAAATAAATCAGTTATTAGAGATGAGATATTAAAACTATTATGTTTAGAAATGTGTTGAAAAAATCTTCTCTCCGTTAACAGAAAACAGAAAAAAATAATAATGGGGGCTAAAAATTTTGACTTCAACTGTATATTCACAGCATCATATTCTATTTAATTGTATCATATTACCTTTAAGCTATCTATCAATAATAAAAGCTGTACATCTTGACTCATTTATTCATGTTGAATACAAGTGGGAGTTTGAAGAATCAGTTCAACAGTCGTTTCTCTTTGTTTTGACATAAGATCATTCAGTATTCATGCCTGAGGTTAGATTTCAGCACAAGTAGATTTAAGATTTGAGAAATCCTGCAGATTCTGAAGTGCTTTAAACAAAGAAAGAGTATTAGAGCTAGTCTTTGTTCAGCGCTGCACAAACCTGCATGTTTCACACTCAACTGATTCCTCGTTCAGCCGATTACACCTCCATTCATTCAGTGCAGAGCAGACTGAAAACTGGCACTAACACAAACTCAACAGACAGGCCAGACATAACTGACAATACATCTCATTCTCTTTAGTAGGAAACAGACAGTGTGTAATACTTCCTTATCGGCAGCTCAGTCTACTGTTAAACTGGGCTTTTATATGAATGCAGTTATAAACGTTGTGGGCTTTGATTCAAACTCATTAATTTTCGGTTTAGTCCCTTATTTATCAGGGGTCGCCACAGTGGAATAAACCACCAACTATTCCAGCATATACTTTACGCAACAAATGCCCTTCCAGCTGCAGCCCAGTACTGGGAAACACTTATACACTCTCGCATTCACACACACTCATACACTGTGGTCAATTTAGTTCATCCAATTCACTTATAGCACATGTCTTTGGACTGTGGGGGAAACCGGAGCACCCGGAGAAAACCCACATGAACATGGGGAGAACAGGCAAACTCCACACAGAAATGCCAACTGGCAAAGCCGGAACTCGAACCAGCGACCTTCTTGCTGTGAGGCAACAGTGCTAACCACTGAGCCACCATGCCGCCCAACTCAAACTCACCTGAAGAATTGATAGGAAAAGATATCTCCATATCAAAGTCTGAGAAGTCTGATGAAGCTCAAGAGACCAAAACGTTACATTTGAAGAGGATCTATGATGCAAACATTACTTTTATAAAGGTTATAAACCAAGCGGCAACCTCCCGCTCTCCTTCGGGAAGCCAATACGGAAGTAACTAAAACTGCAATTCATCGACTCGCCTTGGGGGGCTGGCTCCAGGAAGTCCAAGTGCTTTCTTTCTGCATTGGTAAATTGGCCATTTTTACAGCCGATAAAAGTTTATAAATGTTATAAATTGTTTACAGCTTGGTACAAACGATGGCTTTGTTGCTTATAGCTATGATTACCCTTCATGACAACTGTGAGGGGGGGTGAATTTTTTTTAAAACTCATCCATTTCGTTTTTATTAAGTTATATTAAGTTTGCATAATTAAGGGAGTGGCCACTTGAGTGACAGCTAGCCCTCGCTGGTCACTGTCTCGTCATCTCAGCTGATTCTGGCTAATTAGCCGCTGATCTCGGCGTATACATCGTGTTTTTGTTTTGGTTAATGTTTCTTTACAAAGTCATTTGCCTTTTGGAATTATTTCCTGCAATTATCAGATGATATGGCATGTTGTGTGGACTTAATTGTGCTTACAAACCGTTCAAGTTGCCTCCATTTCCCAGGTGAGTGAAATTATATACTTATATACCATCTCTATAAATGTATTTGTTTTATTTAAGATAATTTATCATTTATAATGTCCTTTAGACCAGTATTGCACTCCAGAATCTGACAGATTGATTAGCTGTAGGTTATAAAACAGTCATCTGAAGCGTTGTCATACAGTGTTAGTGCTGGATTTTATAAACAATATAAAGTCTGTCTAAGCCCGGTCTAAGCAAAATGCTAAGAATCCAGCATGCATCTGTAGCACCGCTCACTCTCCGCCTCTTTGCCCTTATTTGGTATCCCGCGCTCGGTGCGATGACGCTCTAACAAAATGGCGATGGTTGGCCGCGCCTACTTGTAGCTTCTTTTGTAGTGTTCAGAAACCTATGGGTGACGTCACGGATACTACGTCCATATCTTTCACAGTCTATAGTATAAACTCAGTTGTGAGGCAACAGTGTGTGAATACAGACAGCATATAATGGTTAAAATTAATTATTCATTCATTTTTATGAATCGCACTTCATCAAAACAGTCTGCAAAAACACTTTGACATTTTCTTTTTGTACATGTCATCAGAGGGGGAAAGCCCCGCCCATTAGTGATGATATCTCCCTTATTAGCATAGACAGCCCTGAGTGAGAAGCAGCCATCCACCATTAGAGTTTATACCTGGCAAAGATAATGTTAGAGACTATGATGTATTTCAAATGGACGCACAAATAAACACTGTAGTCTTCATAGACTGCCTTCTTCCGAGCCACTTCTTTTGACATTTTCAGTTTTTCACAGAGTAGTCCTGTTTTAAGTCTGCCACCATGCTGAGGCTTAGGCATTTGTAGCCCGCCCACATTTAAAAAGAGCACAATCTCTTTTGGATTTAAAGAGACAGTCACCAAAACAGCACAATTTGTAGCAAAGCCTAAAAGGGTCAACTTTAAGGAGTTATTAAATATTATTTGTGTGGTATTTTGAGCTGAAACTTCACATGCACACTCTAGGGACATCAAAGATGTATTTTATTTTTTGTAAAAAGGGGCATGATAGGTCCCCTTAAATTTATAACTTTTTTTTTTTTTTTACCAACAACGACCTTTTTAAATGGAAAGTTGTAATATTGAGATTTTCAGTATAGTAGAATGCCACCCTGGTCGCTGCTGGAGGCTCGAGAGGCAATGAAGAATGAGAAGAGACTGAATGCATTGATGGAGTTCATTAAGAGAAGAGGAGCCCCTTCACTCCAACACAGCTGTTCAGAAGAAATGAACACATTCCTGTGAAGCACGTTCATGTTACCCAGAGAAACAGCTGCTTCTGTGCCTCTTGTTCTGACACACAGCAGCCAGAAATCCAGAAAACAGAGGAAAAAAATACTGCCATAAAGAGCTCCACAGAAAACACAACAAGTCCTATTCTGACGAAGCTATGCCGTTATATTTTTAGTAACTCTCACATTTGATGAATATCAAATAGCTTTAATATGAATTGCAAAAGCAGTGGAAAATGCTCAAGTGAGCATTTCTCGCATAGTGGAGATCAGAAATAGAAATCAACATTGGTTGTTGATCCATACACAGAAAAAAATGATTAATTGGATTTACTACATTTTTTTAAGGTAAGTTGTTGCAAACTATTTACATGGACTAAATTTAAACAAACAAATTAAGTGGAACAATACTAAATTTAATTTGTTTTAATTCAGACCATATAAATTGTTTGCACCCACTTACCTTAAACAAGTTTTAAAAATCCAATGAATCATGTTTATTTTCAGTGTACAGGAGTAAAATAACCATTTTTATGCTGCATGTATTCTGAAACAGTGTAAAAAACTTGAATAAAATATTTCAATGAAACAAACACTGATCAGAATTAGAGAACGCTTTCAGATTCCTCATAGGTATTGTTTTTAATCTCGTGCATAGCAGTATTTCCTTAATTTTTTTTAAAAAGCCCTATTAACCAACAGCCAAACTTTACACCCAGGCTCATTGGAAATACAATCCTTAGTCTACTTTAAAAAAAAAAAAAAAACATTTATATGTCGCTCTGGTTAAATTTTTTTTTGCACATTTCATGTGTCAAATTTACTAGAGGACACGGCCTAATTTTTTAAAATCTAAATTACGCTACTTAGGGTTAGGTTTGTCGTTCATTAGGGTTAAGGGATTAGGGATTAGGGTAAGGGTGGTATACCGTTAACTCCAATATACTGTTTTTGAACACTCCAGGAGCACGGTTGTGAACAAGTCACGCAGCTCATACAGTATGTACCCAAAAACACAACAACTGTGACGGCTATAAGAGATGAACAGTTTTGTTAACATCTGGCAGTAGCATCGATCTTTTCAATGCATAGAAACACAAGTGAATCGAGTCTTTTTATTCAACAAATGCGAGAGCACATTTTAGGAAGTGCAGTTTTCATACTTCAGAATGTGAACTCTGCAGAGTTCCAAAACACCCACCAATTGCATAATCTCGACAGACCAATGATAACTCAAACATGTTCAGGAGGCAAAATGAACTCTTCAAAAAGTTGACTTTGGTAGAACCGCTGAAATTATCTCAAAATTAACTTTCGGATAATTTTTTCGTCATTTCAGTTCGAAAAGCCTAGTAGCATTAATTTGATTAAAAACTGTATTTTTAAGAATGTTTTTGCAGGTTGGCAAAAATGTTGTCTTGACGCACATATTTCCAATGAGTCTGTGTTGCAAAATTTCCAGTTTTTACTTACTTTACAAGATGATGAGCTGTTCTAAAGTAACTGAAACCCTACAACCACAGGTTGTCCAGATGAAGCCCAAAATGACCCTTTCAGCCCTAGCAAGAAAAGCTGGTCATTACAAATGATTTCTAGAATATTGCATCTTTTCAATGTCAAACATTCAAGTCTACTAGAAAGGCTGGTCGTCCACTAAAGACAAATGCACAAGATGGCAGGATAATGCAGAGAATCTGGACATTTAAGAGACTGGATTGAAAGCCTGCGGTGACCAAACCTTCATCAGCAAAAAGAATCAAAACACAAGACTCACCATTGAGGAGCATGTTGTGTTGACAGAGAACTGGTCTAAAGTTTTATTTTATCAATGAAGCAAGTTTAATTTATCAGCATCTGATAGCAAATGTTACAAACTGTAGAAAGATTAAAGCCAAGGTGTGTGCAGAAGTCAGTGAAGGTGGAAGTGAAGGGGGAAGGTTTGGTGGTGTGTTTGAAAGTGAATATACACTCTAGCAGAATGTTTTATTTCTGCAGAAGAACCTGCTGTGAACTGGAATCCTTCAGAGGAAAAGATCGAGACTCAAGGTCAGATGTCAGACACACTTATGAAGGAGTAAAGAGGAAGCCATGAAATGCGGAAGCATCATGAGAAATCATTAGATTGCTCGTAAATGTTAGTGGGTGTTCATGTACATATGCCTGTGAGAAAAGAAGCAAAGAAAGTTTCAGATCGAACGCTGGAGTCAGTTTTTATGCTTCCTACAGCTGGCAGTCATTTACAGACCGACTCCTCTGACAGCTGCGGTCCTCTGAGAGGGAATTACGGGGGTCTTTTCCTTTCGTTTGCTTTAACACCCCAAAACTTCCTCCCACAGCAGCCTTTACAACACGCCAGGAAAACTCCGTACAGAATGAAACAAAGATGTCAATAAAATGAAACAGAAAGCACACACTTACTACATATTTTTTTTTTGGAGAAGCTGAGATGTTTGTAAAAAAAAAACACTCCATATTAAGATATTGTACTGTTAAAATTGTCTTATTTCTGTTATTATTATTAATAACAATAATAAAAAATGTGAATGTTTCTTAATGTTTGTCAGTGTCTAATGACAGATCCGGTTGTGATGATGCTTGGCTGTTATTGTTCTTCTATTCCTATTATTGTTGTGTTGGTTTATGATTAAAAGGACTACAGCAAATCCATTCTTCTACTTATTTTTTGTAGATATGCAACATATTTTGGTTCATTTGCACAATCATTTGACACATTTATGTATACTGTATACATGTATGTACTGTAACACACCTATTTTTGATTTAATTTATTTATTGATAAAGCATGATTGAATATGTGGGAGATTAAATATTTCAATTTGTGTATTTTTCTTTGATGAAACAGACACCTTATTTTGATTAAATGTATTAAAAACTAAAATTGTCTAATATACTACACTGCCTAGTAACAAAAGTCTGGTCACACATCCAAGTTTTAGGAACAACCAATAATTACTTGACTTCTAGTTGATCATTTGGTATCGGAAGTGGCTGATATGAAAGGCAAAGGCCTCTAGATTACGCTTATTTTACCAAAATAAAATATAATCATGCCTTGATTTTTCATGATTTAATTAGGACAGTAAGGTCTGACTTTGCTTATACAAAAGAATCAGATTCTTTAGATTCATCTTCAACGCCTCCTTCTTCATTTTGCCCCAGACATGCTCAATAAAGTTAATGTCTGGTGACTGGGCTGGCCAATCATGGAGTACCTTGACCTTCTTTGCTTTCAGGAACTTTGATGTGGAGGCTGAAGTATGAGAAGGAGCGCTATCCTGCTGAAGAATTTGCCCTCTCCTGTGGTTTGTAATGTAATGGGCAGTATAAATGTCAGACTCAGACTCAACTTTGTTATCCCGTTTAGGGAAACTAAAATTGCAGCAAGGTGCCGTAACACAGGCAAAGTTCCATGTACACATTAACAAAATATTACCACACAACATACACTACATCATTTTGTAAGTGCATCTCCCTCCCCCCGGACTCATTTAATGACCTAATGGCCACCATTATAAAACTATTTCTAGTTCTATTTTTCCTGCAAGTAGGAACTCTAAAACGGCGTCCTGATGGCAGCAGCTGAAACACAGAGTACAACGGGTGATCCAGGGTGCATAGGATACCCTGAGCTCTTTTTAAAACATAAGTATGGTAAATTACCATTGGACCAGTTTGGTTAAAACCGATGATCTTGCCTGCCACCTTCACCAGGCTACTCAACCTGTTCTTATTTGACACATTCAGATTACAGTGCCACTCTGATGTCTTGACACCTCAGGCTGTTGATGTTGCCATCCACTCTGCAGATCTCTTGCATGCCCCTATACTGAATATAACCCCAAACTATGATTTTTCCTTCACCAAACTTGACTGATTTCTATGAGAATATTGGGTCCATGCAGGTTCCAGTAGGTCTTCTGCAGTATTTGTGGCGATCGGGATGCAGTTGAACAGATAATTCATCAGAAAAATCTACCTTCTGCCATTTTTCCAAATGATCAACTAGAAGTCAAGTTATTATATGTTGCTCTTACAACTGGGATTGACGACAAGACAAGGTCAGGTAGTGTACGATTTTCTATTTCAATATATTTTAATTAGGGTTTTACTCCTTCCTGTAATGTTGCATCGTAAGTCTTTGTATAGTGATCTTTCAGAAATTTGACTGACCTTTAAATATACTAATATAAAATGTTCAAAATTCTGTTATTTTTTTGTTTTTCTGATTGAGGTATTTCAGTAAAAAGAGATTGGATGGCAAACTAGTATGTTTCATTTCACATATTTTACGTTGCACATAAATCCTGAATTTATTGAGTGAGAGATGTGTCCCTGATGAGTTTGCAGAGCTCCTGTTGTTCAGTCTGTATGGAACCTTGAACTTCATTATCTCAGAGAGCTCTCTGATGTTTTCAACATGGTTTTGCAGCCCACAATAAAAGAGAGAAAGAGAGAGAGAGAGAGAGAGAGAGAGAGAGAGAGAGAGAGAGAGAGAGAGAGAGAGAGAGAAACTCAAGTGGGGGCTCTGCTGCTGCCCGCCTCTCCAAACTTAATTCAATTCCAAACTTCCTCTCTTCCTCCCTTCATTAGTGTGACGTAAGGAAGAACATGTACGTACTTGTTCACTCACATTTAAATGCCTGTGAAGCACAGGTGAATGATAATATTTTTGAATATATAATATTTCCTTCAGCTTAGTCCCTGATTTATATGGGGTCGCCACAGCAGAATGAACCACCAATTACTCTGGCATATATTTTATGCGCTGTATGTCTTTGCAGTCTCATCCCAGCATTAAGAGTACACTAACTCATGAACCCTCAGTGCTGGGAAACAGCAATAGACATTCACACACACACACGCATGCACGCACACACACACACACACACACACACACACACACACACACACACACACACACACACACACACACACACACACACACACACACACACACTCATACACTATTTCTAATATAACCAACCACACATATATGGGTATATTTATAAACAGAGTTTTAGCAGACAGAACCGCCAACTTTTACAGCTTGTCTTTTACACAGCGGATGCCCTTCTACCTGCAACCCAATACTGGGAAACATCCATACACACTTATTCATACACATACACTACGGCCAATTTAGTTTATTCAATTCACCTATAGCGCATGGATTTGGACTGTGGGGAAAACCAGAGCATCCGCAGAAAACCCACGCCAGCACGAGGAGAACATGCAAACTCCACACAGAAATGCCAACTGGTCTAGCCAGGACTCAAACCAGCAACCTTCCTGCTGTGAGGCGACACTGCTAACCACTGAGCCACCGTTTAGACCAAATGCGGATATATTCGTGAGTAAATTGCATAGAAGTCAATGCAAATGTGAGAACAGGGGCAAAATACCGTCCTGCGGTGTGAACGACATGGATCTATGCGATGTATTTACTGCAAACATGCAGAGTTTGCCTGATTTGCATCTTACGTGTTAGGTGTGAATGTTTTGGTCATGTTGGCCAATCAGAAAGGAGAAAATTGAGCAGACGCTGATGTCACAAGCTGAAAACTCATATTGTATTGTACACACGACCACACTGTACCAAGAGTTTTCAGAAAAATTCAGGTTTCAGTCATCAAACACTTCGTCTTTGTGTGGACAAACACAAAAAAAATAAGTGGTCTTAAAAATACTCATGTTCTTGTGGACAGGGGCTTAGTTTATCCAGTTCACCTATACCGCATGTGTTCGGAATGTGGGAGAAACCAAAGCACCTTGATAAAACCTATGCAGAACACCTGGCAGCCTGGACTCGAACTAGTGACATTCCTGCTGTGACACAACATTGCAATCGCTGAGCCATTGTGCCACCCCTTCATCTTTCAAAAACTAGAAAATCGGGAATAAACATGAACTTTGATTCTATTAACACAACTATTTGAACTGTGCCAAACATAACAGCCAATGAATCTGCTGTATGCGAGATTATATTTGAATATGCTACACGACAGGCTACTTAGGACGAACATATACAAACATTGGTTGCTGTGCTTTTTCCCTAAACATATCATAATGATGAACTGTAGAAATACATGCCTCCTCTATTTTTGCAAAGTGTATTATACGTTGCTTTCAAATGAGAAACCCATTACAGGGCGACTTATACATTTTTGCGAAAGATGTTACACTGTTAAAAGAGTGAGTAAACTTGATGTCATATAATTATTAAGTAAACAAACTATGTGCATAATTATATAAGTTAAGTCAATGGGCTTACTGACTTTTTAAAAGTAAAATCAACTTGGTGCTTTTAAAGCAAATTCAAGAGTTCACACTTAGCTAATGCTTGATACTGATTCCAGGTTTGACGAGAGGTGTCTGGATGCAAACCTAGTGCAGTGCAATCTGAGCTGCATCCAATGCTTTTTAATGCGCTCACCTAAACCCACACCTAATCCTACCCGTCACAGTCATTTTTGACGAACAGGTGGCATATCTGAGAAAGCCAGACAAAAAAGGACTGCAGTATGCATTACAGGGGTATATTCACCACATAGAAGGCAACCAATTAATTTAATTATAATTGAAGCTAGGTTAGCCTAGCCGCCTCATACGCTGATCATTCAACAGCTTAGTTCATGCACAGCAGGAGAGGTGACATTTAAAATAACCTAGTAATAACATATTAAACCGTGATTTCTCTTTTTTAGCCAAAAAGCCTGATAGATTAATCGCTGTGCAATGAAATATAGCGTTACCAACCGACAAGGAAACATGCATGCACAGTGCTTCTACATAATTCATTCATAGAAAGAACAGCTAGAAAGGGGAAATTGATGGATTTGTGCCAAATATTAGCATTTTTGACTCATAACAATGTACAGTACTTATAACTGTCAGCATGTTTGTGTGATTTTTATCCAGTTTCTATTATAATTTGCAGTTAAGTGGAAGAAATAAATAAATTGAAATGCAAATCGAAGTAAAATAACAGAAGAGAACAAACAGATTTTCCCTACCAGCAAATAATTATCCGACACCAAATATAAAAGCAGACACTCACCCGCTATAACATCGTCACCAATGATTAAGGCCCAATCCCAATTCTACCCCTTAGCCCTTACCCCTACCCCTCATTTTGCGCGTTCACGTCAAGTGGAAGTGGTGTCCCAATTCTCTATAGCGTAGGGCTAAGGGCAAGGGGTATACACCCCTTCGAACGAAGATTTTTCAGGACCACACTTAAAACGGAGGGGTAAAAAAAAAATTTCCCCCAATACACCTGCCACAACGGCAGTAGTAATGAACCCGGAAGTAAGGAGAATGTAAATACACTTAATGTAATGCAAATGTAAATGTAAATACACGAATGTAAATACACAGTACAGTTACGATCTTATTGCCACATTAGATTGTTATGATAACATAATATATGCCTTCAGTGATTTCCTGAAGAAGAACACCAAAAAATAACTGGAATCACTACAGTAGTCATGATCGTCTGATCTCATATGAGGCAAGAGATCACGATGACGTATGATGACGTGTGCAGGTGTTGAAGTGATGTCCCAATTCTTAGGGGTAAGTTTTGAAGCCCTTCCCCTTAACCCTCAGTTGTAAGAGCCAAGGGGAAGGGGTACAAAAATAGAATTGGGATTGAGTCTAAATCTCCAAAAAAAAAAAAAAAACGACAAAAACATTGGTGAATTGTAGCTCTGACATGGGCATGAGGGTTATAAATGACTGAAAAACAGCCGCGGGTGAAGTATATTGATCACAAGTGCTCAGTTTGTGATCACATCTCGGTTTTGTTCTGTTGATATGTAATTTCAAGTATTCGTAGCTTAAAACAGATGGAAATATGACTGCTATTAGTTTGACTTCTGTGGCGAGGGCTTAAACGGAGCAGTGCTCATAATACCCAGCAAAAAAAGAAAGAGAAAAAGACAGCTGTGAAACATAACCTGCTTTGTATTTTTGTTGGAAACACACTTTAGATCTTTTTAGGGTAAGAGGTGGATGAGTTATTGCCGTCTATGACTAAATGTGTCAGGAATATCAAAAACAAAACAAACTTAACTCCGCTCCTTTAGCGCCCCTCACACAGCTTGATCCACGCTGATATCGGTCGGTTGCTCAGTCAGTAAGTCAGTCAGTCGACAGTGGCCTCTGGTGTATTTACGTGAGAAAAGCAGGGGCAAATGGCACTCGCGAGAGAAATTCGAGAACAAAAAAGGCAAAAAAGGTAGCTCCTAGGACGTATTTTGCTCTCTCCATAAATGTATATATGTATATAGGGGTACGTAATCAAAATTAACCTGGGTTGAAAGTTGTCCGTATGGAGACAGATAGGTTAGGTAGTTGTTTTGTGGTATTTATTATTTAGTGTTGAGCATAAATATAAATTGGGTGTTAACATTAGAAAAACACTCTACAAAAAAAAGATGTTAGTTACTATATGTAACAAAATAAATACATTTTTAGGCGAGCTATGTCTTTAACACATTCAAAGACTTTTAGCTGCGAACTCTAGAACTTCCCCATAGTGTTTACATATATTTTATGCATGCATTTGACGAATGGTTTATATTTCTGAAACAGCCCGAGACTCTGTTACACAGTTCTCTAAACATCACGGTTTAATTCATCAACGATTTCAACACCCATTACCTGCCAAAGGCGTTTGTGTAAAGCCGCAGCTGTGCGCATTTTCCGGTGGATTTAAGAGCGCTTAATGGAAATTACGCACTCGAAGGAAAGACGGAACCATTTGTAATCGTCACAACAAAAGCCCGCGCTCAGTCGGAATGACCAGTGGAGCTGAACACTCATCCTGTAATTGCAGATTTTTCCGAAGAACTTCAATGCTTTGGCCAAGCTGCAAATGAGAGGTTTAAACACTCAACATCAAACAAAGAAGGTCTACAAGAGACGATCATGCAGAGTCTGTGTCGGTTTGAACATCTCTCTTGCTCTAAAAGGTTGAGCCCTGTGAATCATGATATATGAGAGAAATACTGCTCAGCGCTGACTTCCTGAGAAAGGGAAAGTGTGAACAATACTTTAATCCTGCACCAGTTCACTCCAGGCGTGTGTTATTCCAACACATTCAGATAAGACAGTATTTCCACTGTCCAGCCAGAATGAACTGATGATAAAAGGAGAAAGGAACATTGAGGCTGTAGTGTAACAAATAAAAGCCGACAGTGTAATATAATATAAAAAATTTCTGTGAATGAAAATTATTTTCCACTGTAGAAAATGCTGGGTTCCACACAATTCCTTCATGTTATCCCAACACAAATTATGTTATCATAAACGTTTTTTTTAAATATTTTTTTAACATAAAACAATTAAGTTGTCCTCCCCCCTAAAAAGAATTGTGTTGTTTCAACTCATTTCAAATAAGTTGTTTGAACAAGCAGCAAGTAATTTTTTGAGTGTATTATTATTATTATTATTATTATTATTAACAACGTGACAATTGCTAACCATTATTTAGCAATTGAATTTGTTAATTGCTGCATTAGACTTGTACCCTCAATGCTGCAGAAGAAATAACTAAGAAAACCTGTTAATGGCGCCACCTGCTGATAATAGAAGAGTTTGACATCATGCTTCTACAAGGATTATTGTGCGTACTGAAACACATAAATAAAACATTAGTGGTAAGAAATGAAAGTGCCCGTTGTCAGCTCATGCATAATACTTAATGTTAACTATAAAAAAGTAACTCTCCTTCGCAGCTTCATTTGTTTCTGTGATTTTGTAATGTTAAAGTTGTGAGATAGTTGCTGCTTATTTCTCTTAGAGATATAATAATTATTTCTATTTCAACTGACCTTAAACTATTTAAGTAAATTATTTTCTTTTCTGTAAAGAGGTAGTCTGTCGTAATATTGTTATTATTATTATATAATAATTATTATTATATTATTATTGTTGTTATTATTATTAACACATCTGTAAATATAAAGATTAAAATAAGAATATTTAAAATGAATATATTTCAAATCAATGTTTTAGATTTTATTTTTACCTAAGAATCCTAAAAAGTATGGTATCAGTATCATTATCATTATCAGTACCAACCGTTTAAAAACACAGAAATAAAGTACATTCATTAAGATATTTTAAATAAATAAATAAACAACACAGTGCTCAGCATAATTGAGTACACACCATTTTGAAAATGAATATTTTTTATCCATTTCTCAGTGAATATATATAGGCATCATATTTTGGTGTATTTAAACAAAACAGATTTATTAAACAGATATATTTATCAAAATAATATTTTAGTCACCAAACATATTTAGAAATAGATATAATGCAATTAAATTCAAGCAAAATATTACAAAAATCAAAAATAAATAAAAAACATTACGTCCTACAAAAGTTCAACTAAATCTTTCAATTGTTTTTGCTTCTCTTAATTTTTCCTCTTTTATAAATTTGTATTTAATATTTTCCTATTGCATATACACTTGTGTGTACTATTTTTGGGCCGTTATCGTGTGTTATTTTGCTAGATTAGCTCCAGATTTGGCTTCAGTACTGACTAATCTAATGCATATGCACAAATATAATATGGTAAAGCTTCATATTAAAACTACGAATTTAAAAGATAGATTTGTGAGGGGTGTATTCATATATGCTGAGCACTGTATATTGGTGTATATTTTACATTAATATAATGTCTTGTATCTTTATAACAAATAATAATAATAGTAATAGTAATAAAAAATAATAGTAATACAGTTGTAATACAGAACAAAAAACGCTCAAGCATCAATATCAAACTAATTTAGATTAATGATCCAATTGATAGAATTGTATTTCTAATACACTCCCGGTCAAAGGTTTGGGGTCAGAATGATTTTTAAATGTTTTAAAATAAGCTTTTCCTGCTCACCAAGGCTGCTGCATTTATTTCACAGTACAAATTGTAAAATTGTGAAATGTTATTGCACTATAAAAAAATAACTGTTCAAAAGTAGTTTATTATTTAATTTAATAATTTATTCCAGTGATTTTATTCATTTATTTATTCATGCATTACTCCAGTATTTAGTCACCTGATCCTTCAGAAATCACTCTAATATTAATTATTATTATTATTATTTTTTTTTTTTTTGTTATTATTATTGTTATTATTAATAGTAATAAATGCAATAATGACTGGAGTAAAAAAATCTTTTGATACTACATACAATAAGAAAGCAGTTATAACAATTTTTATAAATTTAATAAATGCTGTCTTGATAAACAAAATAATTTTCTTTAAAAATAAAATAAAATATATAAATAAATAACTGACCCCAAACTTTTGACCGGTAGTGTATATGTAAAATGATATGAAAATCATTAAAAGTACTCATTAAAGCTAGAGGTGTAAAGTCTACTAACTTTAAAATCAATATTCTTAAAAACTTTAATATACAAGCTTTAACATACTGACAATATGTTAGTATTTAACATAACTTTAATATACTAACTGTAATATATTACATTGTAATAATAATAAATAATAATAAAAATATTTAAGTGTGTGCGGCAGGAATGGCATCAGCCAGTGAACCATATGTCAGAGTAATTGATGTTTCATTCCACTGTGGCGTCCCCTGATAAAGCAGGGACTTGATAAACCCGAAGGAAAGTGTGTTATTTAAGTGTTTAAAGGGATAGTGATCCCCATTTACTATTCTTCTATTTTTTCCAAACCTTTCAGAGAACCTTCTTTTATTTAGAAGAAAGCTAAAAACCTGTAACAATTGACTTCCATAGTATTTTTTCCTATGGATGTCAGCGGATGCAGGTTTTCAGCTTTCTTCTAAATAAAAGATGTAAGTATTATTTCAGTGAAAATAAGCTTCTACAACTTCTACTTCTACAACGCCTGTTTGATTTCAAAATCAAAATGTTCCTGCTATGTAATATTTCACTCTCTAATATCAGGACTGTAGCCAGGGGGGTTCGGGTGGTTGGAAAGACCTACCCATTGACAAAGTCCAGAATTTGACCCCTATAAGCTCATTTATCCCATTTTGACTGCTATGCCATCATAAATTGTGAAAATTATATGTAAAAAAGGTTTAAAGACTAATTAAATGTTTAATTATTCAAGTGGCCAACTTCTGACTGAGGAAAGTTGAATGAGCTGGCCAAATTTTATTTGCCTATAGGCTGCAGTTTTTTATTTTAAAACAAGTTTTACCAGATTCCTATTTTTTATGATAAATGATAATAAATTTCCATTTAAAAATAAGTATTTTTCATATTTCTTTGTTCATTTTTAAAATGCTAATCTCATAACAATATTTATAAAATTGGATTATCTTACAGTTTAAATCCAAATTTGACAATGTGGTAAAATAGTTATGTTAGCACTTTGACAAAATTGTAGGAAATGTTTTTGGTGCAACAAAAAAGTGTGGTTATGATCACCATACGACAAGATGATTCAGCAAAGATTAGTTCTTAAAATGTCCCTAAAATGCATGATTGAATAGTAACATGAGTCGAATAACTGCAAAAAAATGTCCACTTTTTCAGAAAAAGCACCACCCCTTTCAATAGGCTGGCTGCGGACCTGAATATATAATATTTAACTCTCCCGAGAAAATATATTTCTTACAATATAAAGCAACACGAGTTATTGCATTATAACCACAAGGAGGCAGTATGACACAAAAAATCTCACCGCTGTAGCAAACCAGAACCAAACTCAGATAAAACAAGACAACATTAAGGTCACTATATAAATCTCACTTAAAGTTAAAAAGCGTGTGTTTAATATTTAATTTGAATAATTTTGATGAGAAATCTAATATTTTGATGCATCAACTAGGCATTGACGATATAGGCTAATGCATAATGAAAATATAATATGTATACTATATATTTAATCTATAAATTAAAAACAACATTAACATCAACAAAAACAACAACAAAAACACTTAAGACCGGACACCGCCACCAGGCAGAATTTTCTCAGATCTCAAGACAGGTTTGCATGTCTTTCAAAAGACTCCATGGAATTTGACTACATGCCACGACTGTGCACATCAGGTATGTGACAAACCGATGTCTTGCGGCTGAAGTTCACAGTTCACACACGTTTACCGTCAAACATAAAAACAGCGCATTCATGTGCACGACATTTGCATACACCAACAATAAATAACGAGCAGTTTCTTCCTCGATTCCTCATTTAGGCCTTCATTTATAGGTCAGTATTGATAAAGGTTATTTTGGGTACTAGAGGTTAAGACCTACTTCTGGTACCACGCCTTGCCATAATAAAGAGGCACATAAGCGAGAGCCGCAGGGGTGATCAGAGGCCCAGATAAACTTCTCCAGACTCCGTTCACAGTCACTCTGAATCAGAAAAAAAGTGAACTGATGAGATCAAAACAGCTCATCCATTGTCAGCCATAGCCAAGCATGTCCTACATTTACTAATTAAAAATAGTGTAGCCTGTCCTTTAAACATTTGTGTCACTCTTAAATAAATTTTCTCTTGGCATCAATGGATCCGTGAATAACCTTTAACATGGGACCTTTTTAGCGCACCAAAGTTTCTTTAGAGTGAAAAGAGTAGTTTAGATCAGTGAAATGTCCTTTATAATCAGAAATAAACGGGTCGGTTCCAAAGCTAGGGTTTAATAGTGATGTTAAGTGAAAACTATATTTTTAACCTTTTCAGAGATCAGTTCACCCCCCAAAAACTCGATTGAGCGATGTTTATTTTAAACCTTTTATTGCACTGAAAACAGTCTCAATGGAGCAGTTGAAGCCAATGAAGATTTATTTTTTTATCCATGTTTAAAGCTCCTTTGGTTCAGTAAGATAAACAAGCTACATATTTTTTTAAAAATCTGTACATAATCTTTATTATAGCTGAGCAATAAGTTGTTATAATAACTTATTACTAGATATAATAGATACTTTGAGTAAAGTCAACTTGTCGCTTTTAAGGCAACTGGTTTACTTCTCTTAAGTAAAGCAACTAATCGCATTTCACAGTGTTACAATCTAACGCTGATTTATTAAATAATATTATGCACTTATAGCTCATATTAATAAGACCATTTAATTAATAATGGGTCATTTAAAACATGTTTAAGTTCTTTTTAAACGCATGTGAATTGGTACGAGAACATAAAACATTTTTCTATACTAACCAGAACATCTACTACAGTTCTACAAAAAATATCTCCAGCATTTCACATCTTCATTATCACCATAACAGATAAAATCCCCAAAAGCCGAAGTTTGGAGACGTTGAGGCGGAGAAGATCTTTTCGCCTTCGGGGCTGGAGAGAGAGAGAGAGAAAGAGAGAGAGAGAGAGAGAGAGAGAGAGAGAGAGAGAGAGAGAGAGAAACGAAGAGCGAAGAGCCAATAGGAGTCCTTCCATGTGCCATATAATTCAGAGTTTCTCATACTAGATCCCTGCCATTACCTTCAGTGCTTCAACAGAGGGAGTTTGAGAAAGCAGTTCGTCGAGGATTTTGTGTTACAGGCATCGTCCCAAACCCAACGTCTGCATGACTTGCTTCGGTCTGCCTTGGAAATAAAGTGGACGATCGTTGTTTTTCCCTCCTTTTTTAAGGATGAGTGGACCGACATATGACAGGAAGATACCCGGTATTTCGACCGATCTTTCAGGCTCTATGAGTTGCCATCCGACTTCTAAGGACTCTCCGACTCTCCCAGAGTCATCGGCTACAGACATGGGTTATTACAGCAGCCATCACGAATACTACCAGAGTCCTCCATATCCACAACAGATGAATTCATATCATCAGTTTAATCTGTCAGGGATGGGGGCAACACCCGGAGCGTATCCCACCAAGACAGAGTATCCTTATAATACTTATAGACAATACGGACATTACAACAGAGACTTGCAGACGCCACCACAAAGCGCAGGTGAGATACTTATACAATTGCATTCGGATATATGCACTAATAAATATATATATATTTCTTCGCAATTTCAGTATATGTGTTTTCCTCTAAATAAAAACTGTAACTGCCTTTGCGAGCGGCTCAAGTTAGGAACTAAAGTTCGCGTTCGTCATGAGAAAAAATATTGTAAATTATTCATACTTATTTAACCTATTTCTTGGGTTGGTTTTGCAATGTTTATATCTATATTGTCCAAATAAACTCACAATTTATAGGGCTGGTAAAATTTATATATTTCAGCGGGGTAGAAAGTTGTCTCTATCACAACAGACTTGCGGTCGCTGTAAAACAATTATGACATTTTTATTGCATCTGTAACGCGATTAATCATTATTACTCGATGCTCGGTGTAGGCTAGATGTCACGATTTTTTATTGTTAGGGTTGGCCTACAAAAATAGCTACAAGATGAATCCATTCTCACAACCTTTTGGTCAAACCCAAATTTTGGGGTTTTAATTTATAGCCTAGCCTACTTCCTAATTCTTTCTAGACTAGGTATATCATTTTACTCTATGTTGATTATTCAGCTTTCAAAAAGCAGATTTATTTACCATTTTAATACATTATTATATTATATCAATAAAAGTTATACGATCCCAAAATTAGACCATCCGTTTTCTTTTTGTTTTCTTTGTGTCATGTGATAATGCTGAAATATAACGTGCTCTGTATTTTATTATTTCCAGTCAAAGAGGAACCAGAGACTGAAGTGCGGATGGTAAACGGAAAACCCAAGAAAATTCGCAAGCCGCGCACCATTTACTCGAGTTACCAGCTCGCCGCGCTCCAGCGCCGCTTCCAGAAAGCGCAATATCTGGCGCTGCCGGAGAGAGCTGAACTCGCTGCACAGCTGGGGCTCACACAGACACAGGTACACCTGGAGATCACATTCATTTACAACACTGCCCTGCCACTTGGCATTGCGTTAACAGCTTAAGACGATTTCTTGCACTTCTATCGCTGACACTGAACACACTGAGATAAGGATAAGCAGCAATCTTATCAGGTCATAAAAAGACTGCTCATGTGTTGAAATGCCATTGCCCGCACTTGTCACCTCTACAATTAATTAATTGTGTAATTAATTAATAAAAAAGAACAATCGTTATTTATTTGCAGTGTTTTGTAACAAAAACATATTAAAGTAATTGTTCTTCGCTTTAATATTTTTCAAAAGTTATTAAAGCAATTAAATTTTTAATAAGCCATCAAAAATTGCTTATATAAAGAAATTATCTGGCCAGTATTTACACTGCAGAAATTATTTTAATCGCTGTTTTAGAATAACATTTTTAATTTCATCAATTATTTAGCATATAGCAAATTTCACCTATAGTTTAAGTTAGTATGCAAATTAAAGAATATAAATTGTAAATATTTACTTGTAATTAATACACTGGAAAAAAGGATTAATTGGATTTGATATTTTTTAGGGTAAGTGGTTGCAAACAATTGATATGAACTGAATTGAAACAAACGAATTAAATTTTGTAATGTTCAACTTAATTTGTTTGTTTAAATTCAGCCTATTTAAATTGTTTGCAACCACTTACCTTAAAAACAGTGAATCAAATAAATCCTGCTTTTCAGTGAGGCATTTTCGGCCTTATAAAGGATTTTGAAAGTCTACAAAATAATGTAAATGTAGCTAATGTAAATGGTCATGAATGTAATTTAAAAGATTTTTAAACTCTAAGTGTTTGTCATGTATTAGGAATCTAGAAATCTATATTTATTTTATGCACAATAGGCCTAAATTGCCCGAAATATCGAACGCAGATGAACAGCTTTGTATAGTTACCTGCTTTGACTTTGTTTTTTGGCCTATTCTAATAGCCGACAGGTGAAAATACGTGCTTTGATTTTTATTAAACTGAATTATCAAACCCTACGTTTTGTATAAAAATAGATTACATTTAGCAGAATAATCACCCATTTCAACAAAATCACTCATTACAACAATTTCAAAGTTTAACTTTGGCATCATTTAGTTTTTGTTTTTAAATTAAGGTTGCAGTTGTATCTATTTAATTCTTTTTAACTTAGTTAATGTTGTTCAAAAGAAACCAAACGTTCTTTTCTTTTCCGAACAGGTGAAAATCTGGTTCCAGAACCGGAGATCCAAGTTCAAGAAGCTTTACAAGAACGGTGAGGTTCCGCTGGAGCACAGCCCGAACGCCAGCGACTCCATGGCCTGCAACTCGCCTCCATCCCCGGCTGTTTGGGACAATAACGCGCACTCTAGCCAGGTCAACCGGGGGCAGATCCCCCAGCCACCCCTTAGTTCCACACCCCCCTACATGGAAGATTACAGCAATCACTGGTACCAGCAGGGATCACATTTACAGCATCCAGTGCACCACCCGGGACCACCGCAGAGCGTGGGGGCCGTGTATTAACAGACACTGATGGAAGAGTTTAATATAAGCGCGAAAAGACTTTTGAAAAAACTCCGCAGAAATAAGCTGACAGATACTCCGCGAGTATCTAGAGTGGAACAGCACACTTCTGGGCTGTTTGAACGCATGTCGATATGAATGCTTTGTGTTAAAATAATATTAATAATAATAATAATAATAATAATAATAATAATAATAATAATAATAATAATAATAATAAT
>CAIGQZ010004081.1:6328976-6342000 GCA_903798205.1 Danio tinwini
ATAATAATAATAATAATAATAATAATAATAATAATAATAATAATAATTGTTTCAATATCTCCCGGCTACTCATACCTATTTTACATGCACATAGGTGTAGGTTAAACGATGTAAAGGAAGTTTAGAGTGGTTTTAAATTATTATGTTGTATGACTTCCTTTATCTTCATGTTTTGTTCATTGATAGGTGAATATTAAAGAATGATTGAACCCCAAATTGTGTAGTTATCAGCCACGTACGCCACCCACAATGTGGGCTGGAGTGGCGTGTGTCACAGACTCAGGACATAAGTTATAGACTGTACAAAATGTTGAAAGCTGTACATACTTGTTTAAATAAAGCAGAACCACTAAATTTGTGTTACTTCGACAGATAGAGACTGCACGGTGGTGCTCGAACCATTTTATATTCCTGTAAGTAGTTTTATTGTTATTCTGTCAAACTGAATAAATGCGAAATGGAAAAAAAAACTCTCTCGTTCACTCACATTGTTTCATTGTGCAATTTTTAATTATTTACAAAACCGAAGCTTGCAGTGATATCGTGTTGTTTGGGCTCTTAAGAAAGGGTTAATGCAGACAGATGTTATTTTTTTGTGATGTGTTTGCATGCACAAGCCTGGTAGGGCTGCGTGCAAAGAGGTTGTAGGAGGCGACAGGCGAGCAGACATGTTGGAGTCACTGGATTTTATTAGTATTCTGTTGGCAGATAACAAGATAGACTACAGCGAAGGAGGGGGTGACTACTGGAATAAAGCATTGCGCTTTAGGGATAGTCGGTCACAACAAGAATAGGCAGGGCAAACAAAGGCATCTGACGTCGGACTAGAAAAACCCCACGAGGTTTACAGGTATATGCAAATTGCAGCCCGACTTTATTTCAAAGCGGCATTTAACCAGTTCCCGCCCAAATTCCGCCTTCCCGCGGCTTTGGTTTCTTTTTCATGCCAGTACATATTATCTGTCTCTAATGACCTTCTGTCATTAAGTCATCTCATAGTAGGATACTCACATGTTTTAGTTTTTTCAGACATTAAAAAAATTAACAGTGTATACTCATTTTAAACTAAAAATCTCTGAATTTTACCACATGAATACACAAACATTCACTTGTCACGCAAAGCAACAAAATAGATTGAATTTTCTTACGTTATACATTTTCATTTTGTAGACAACAACTTCAATTAAGGGATAGTTCACCTTAAAATTAAAATTCTATCATCATTTACTCACCCTTGACATGTTCAAAAGTTTGAGATTTTTTTTGTTTGGTTCATTGCTTTTTTATTTTTTACATAAAAAGAATTGAAAGTTGATTTTAAACTGAAAATCTCTAAATATTTTACCTCATGAATAATACACAAACATTCACGTGTCAATCAAGGTAACAAAATACAACTGTTGTGTTTCCATAAATTTAGTCAACACCTTCGGTTAAAGGGATAGTTCACCCAACATATAGGAATTCTGTCATCATTTACTCACCAAAAAAGAAGATATTTTAAAGAATGTTAAAAACCTGCATAACGACTGATTTTATGTTAACTATATTTTATTTTTCTATTATGGAAGACAATGGTTACAGGCTTCCAAAATCATCTTTTCTTTTGTGTTCAACATAAAAATAAAAATAATAAAAATAAAAAAATAAAAACTCGAACTGGTTTTGAACAAATCAAGGGTGAATATAGGATGAATGAATTTTCATTTTTGGGCGAACTATTCTTTTAAAAGTGAAAAGGTTAGCACGGTCTCAGGTATATGCTAGTGTTTCTGGTGGTCTGTAGTTTGCCAGCATCAGATGTTTTCTGGAAGAATTTATTTCCTGTAAGTCCTACTGAAAACATGTGTTGTTGATGTTTATTCAAGGAAATTGGCCTGAAGTCTTCCAGTCTTAGCCAAAACATAAGGCAGAAATTAGGTGTGAAAAAAATATATATGAATCAATTCCGTAACAACAGTTGAATATTGCCTACATTCAATTTTAGGGACCAAAATTGAATTAATTAAAATGTAGACAGTCCCTTCTTGCGCATTTTATTTAACTTTAGCTATAAGGTTTTAATAAATTTACGGACAAATCCAAGACAGATAATCACAATACACATGTAATAAAATATACTGTAAATAAATATTAACGTAAGAATATACATTTTAATGCACATGAATGCCGTTGCCAAATGTAACAGAAGTTTGTTAAGGTTTTAAAGAAAATATAAAGTGTTACAAATGGACTAAAACCACAGGTCAAATTTATAAATAAGTCAAATCTGTATTTTTTATGCTCATAATTATATGCGGCCTACATAGCACGTAGTGTTTCGTAAACCCGAATCATTCATCTTATTGTGCATGGCGCAGACAATTTGTTTCTTTCTGCTTTTTGTGATTTTAATTACTACCGTCAATTAAATATAATCAAAAAAACAGACATTATGCATCTCAAAACTTTAGAAAATCTTAATTGTTAGGTGTTGTCTGAACACCATGTGCTTTATATAGCCTTATTAATTTAATTTTTCTCTCAGTTCACAGTAAAACGTCTCCTATAAGATGAAAGATTTTTTTTTCGGTGTATCATATCATAACTGTGCGAAATAAAAAACAGACAACACAAGTTTGCCTCTGGTTTAGGTGGTATGTGCGCAAAACCATAATTTGAACCACAGAAACCATAAATAATCCGTTTTCATGCAGACATCATACGACTAACCGCTAATGTTGAAGTTCGTCATTCAACCCTTTATGCAGAATGGGTTATAAAAAAATTAATCCAGTGTGAAAGTTGAAATTTCAAAACCGGAATCTTAAATGGACCAACATTTGAACATATAGGTCTAGCTATTTTCCCTTTATATTTATATTTTATGGGCCCGGTGTTATTCTTATATATTTCCACTATTCTCTAAGGAATTTTAATGTGTAAAAGAGTAATTTGTGGCCTCCGACATGGGACCTTATTGCACATTGTGTTGCTTTAAGCAAAATACTCTTTTTGTTTGATAAAGATTCTCTGGATGATCCAACCAACAATACGTATAATTCTTTCCAGAGGGTATTTCAAAATACAGAGGTATTTAGAGATAGTTCACATGAAATTAGTACTATAACAACATCCAACATCGTGTCGAATTCAAGCAACACAAACAA
The DNA here is from genome assembly GCA_903798205.1 of Danio tinwini. Lineage (NCBI taxonomy): Eukaryota > Metazoa > Chordata > Actinopteri > Cypriniformes > Danionidae > Danio > Danio tinwini. Next base: position 6,332,126 of record CAIGQZ010004081.1, read on the forward strand.
TCCATCTTCGTGACCAACTCTACAAATCTTGCATCCAAAAATACTGCAGTGAAATTCAAAGCATAGGTGGATGTAGATGCTGAGGCTGAGAGAAAAAAAAATCATGCCATGAAAGATGGAGATATTTAAGATGGTTGGCTGGTCAACTGTGAGTGGCCTAATTTCTGGCCGTGTCATAGTTGTGGAATTAGTCATAACGGTCTTATAATACTCGCCTCGCCGTCGCATGCGATTAAATTACTCTTCTACCTCCAATAGAGAAGAAAGAGTCATATTCACACCTAAAACCTGTCAGGCCACTTAGTTCTCTTTAAAACATGATAATCCCGTCATCTGTGTACAATGGCCATAGCTCAAACCCTAAGACATTTTATCCCCTCTAATGTGTTTACCACTTTCATCTGACGCAGTTGTGCCATAGGGTCCATAAAGAACGGCTGCAATCTGTTTGATACAATATTTGCAGTTGTAGTTAGGCCATATGTAACATATCGGCTTGTTCGTGGTGTGTGGCCTTCAATTATGGTCTATGATCTCGGTGGCGTCGTCTGGGGACACATCGCTCATTCAGAGAAACCCAAAAGCTGAGTGTGTGGCCTGACGTGGTCACCTCGACGAGAAGCCCACGGTCCCGTGTTCTTCGTCCGAGCCTGAACTGTTGAACTTGAACATGATACTAGGATTCAGTACACCGCAACACCTAAATAAAGATAGGGAGGGCCAATCTTTACGTGTTTGACGAGAAACCGTATCCAAAAAATGGCACAGGAGGCCTCTAGGGTGGTTGAATAGGAGGTCAGCTGCGGTTGGGACACGCACATGTTGCCATGTAAAGACAGAGGGCAGCTGCCTGACACCCGCTCAATGGCCGAGTCCACAGGCTTCACTCAGCAGCATCGTTCTGCTCCAAATGTAAATACGATCAAATGAGAGAGGTTTTCTTGACAGCTGTGAACCACTGAACTCCCTTTCACCCCACAAACTGAGGACGATTTCGGGAACGGGTTCCATTCTTGTCCTTCAAATCTGAATCCGTTCTGAATTACACTAAAGGCCGTACGCCTACAGATGCGTCCCAATTAACATTCATCCAGCACCTCATGGACATCTCCTGAACTACTATCAGTCCATCTCCCATCACCCTTTAGTGCTCTCCCAATCAGCTTCCCACGTAATTGCTCTGTTTGAAAGCCCCTCTTCTCTACTTGTCCGACTTGAGCACCCATTATTCTAATCTCAAGATGTAAAATTGCCCATAATTTCCCTTGTGAGAGCTCGCTACTTCATTCAAAAACACTTGTCTTCTCTTCCCATGACTGTCACAAGTAAACGGAGCAAGATCAACTCCACAAATCGAACTCGGGGAAGGGAGTATATAAAGAGGTGCATCTTAAAATCATTCCATACTTTTCTGGACCATAAGTGCAGAGAGATGCATCCTATTTTCAGAAGTCTGGTGGATTTTTATTTTCTGTGTTTTAGTTATACCTGTCAAGAGGAAGTAGGTAAGTGATTTTGCGCTAGAGGCTTTCACTGGATATTTTTGAGCCACTGAAACGATTTAACGTAATAGAGAACAACTGATTGTGGGACTGTAGAATCATCGCTGCAAATCTCCTACAGATGTTGCAGAGGTTCATAAAGCGTATTATTGTGCTTGATATTAGAGTTTCACCCTGTAAAAGGTTTTGGAAGAATTTTGTCATTATTGTTTATTTGCATGAGAGTTGCATGTGGCTCGCATTATTTTATATTACAATGCTGCATAAAATATTCACTCATCAATTTAATTTAAACTATTGCCGCTTGCGACTGTTTAAGCCAAATTTATTTTGAGCCGAAAGAGCCCCACACCATGTTGAGTTGGGTTGGGTTGGATCTAAACAGCTTGAAATGACAGAGATGCTTTGTAATATGGCTGTTTAAACAAGGCTGTTTAGACAAGACCCTGTTGAGTGAACCGGGTCAAAGTCAGGTCAAGTGGACCGCGCATTCCTGCAGGTGGCATCTCATTACAGTGGAGCAGAGTATAGGCGCCCTTTACTTTCAATGGTAAACTGCTTTTAATATAGACGATTTTCGCTTTTTTGTTGCTGCGGCCTAAAAGTCGAGTTCAGACGTTATATTAAACAACAATTCACATTGCGTTTCCCACGTCTTTAAACGCTAAATACAAAAGGAATATTCTGGAAAATATTCGCAACAAGAAATCAACCAATAAATCATTGAGGGTGACATTAAACGAGCCCAAGCGTAAGGTGGGATTCTTTACAGTAATACAAACGTCGTGTTCACAGTGTTTATATAGTTTAAGCACTGAATGAACATTTAAGTACGTCTTATTCCCATCATGCGCGTGATTGAATGCTGTGGTGATTTATCATGGTGGCATCACGACATCCACCCAGTAAGCACAGTGAATTATTTTACCATTACTTTAGAAAAAGAGGGGGGAAACAACCCGTGGAAAAGCAGATGTTTGCTGATTTGAGAGACATTTTTTTAAATGCCCATTTATCATTGCATTGTTGCAGCTAGCTTAGACTATAGCTTATTCTTCATTTATTAATTAATTGCATAGTGTTTTTTATTTTTTCATTGCAAAGACTATATTTATATGATTCTGACTAATTGTGATAGGTATCTGAAAAGAAAAATGGACTTCAAATCAAATTTCCGGTTAGAGTAGGATTATTTAATAATGAATATCCATGGTCGCGCAATCAATAGAGATTATTAAATCAGTTTTTAATTTAGTTTTCAATAAAATATTCAGATTATTCACATAATAACCAATTTATTAACAAGTAGAATTGTCGGTATACTTCAAATATTTACCATTTTTCCAAAAAGCTTAAGTCTATCATTAAAACAGATTCCGTCATAAACCTATCTATATCTAAATAATGAATTTACTCTTATAGATACAAATTTTAAAGTAGGCTACTGGATAGGCTATTCATTTTAAAAATATGATCGGAAATTTCTATACAAATCCATGGGAATGTTTTCGAAATTACATCACAAGCATCTAATTCACTCATGTTCAAATCAAAATAATGAAGTAAACCCAGCAAATAACGTGATACAGCAGTTTGCTAAATAAAAACAGCTCATCTTACAATCAATTCCTAATTCATAATTACACTAATTATTTGTAATTAATTAATCGTAATAAACGAGAAAACGAAAAAAATCTGGAAATTCGTAACTGATAATTCACATTTTGGTTTTATATAATACTTTTATTTAATCTTAGCCTTTGCTTTGTTCATTTCTACCATAACTGTGTGCTATTTTATTGCAGAGCCCCTAATTATAGGCCATTGTGAATCTCTCGTGTATGGGCAATAATAAATTTAATTACTGAGTTTATTAATTATTAACAACATTAATAAAATGTCTGTTTAAACATAATGAACTACTTGTTGAGAAACAAAAGTGCCAAAAGCGGGGATTGTTTAGTGATACCACAAAAAAAAGTAGTAAACACTTATTAAAATTATCATTATAATCATCAATTATCATTATCATCATTCTAATAATTTTTTTTTATTTTACAGTGTTTTTGCTATATATATATATAACACAGAGTAATATTAAGTAACTATATGTACATGGTTATAAGAATGAAGATTACCTTGTGACTAAAATAATATTTTAATAAATATATCTGTTTAATACATCTGTTTTCTGTTTTATGTGTTAATATATATTACCAATATTCACTGAGAAATGGTTTAAAATATTCATTAAAAAATGGGGTGCACCTTTAAATAAAAAATTGCCAGACTTTTTTGAAAGTGTAAAGTTTACAAAATTCACAATAAATAAATACATTTGCAGAAAGGAAAGTTTCAGTTGATGTTAAAGGAACTATCAAAGCCAATATAGGAACCACATGTTATTATTTCCATTGTATTCAATTCAAATAAGAATATTTTGAATATCTGAGTCAGTCATTCACAGCATAAACACATTCCTTTCATAAATCCTTTATTTCAAGCACATTGTAAAAGATCTGGAAAAGGTTGAAAAGCTACTGAAGTGTAATATGGGAGTTCGGGAGCACCTGCTTGCATAGAGAGTAAACACAGTCCTTTCAAACACACTTAGCAATAAAAACATGAGTCAAGAACATTGTAAAGGAAAGCACCTTCACGGCAGGTGTCGACACGGAATGGAGTCTCTGTGGCTCTGATTTTTTCCGATTTCAATCACATCATCTGAGGTCTGGGCACGGGATCCTGGTGGTGTGGAGGATACCAGTGGCCGTAATTGTTCATATAACTGCTGGGATGCATCGGTGGCACTTTGTTGGCCATTGAAACCTCCCAGAGCTGAGACAAACCTGGAGAACATGGAGACGAGGAGGAGGTGTGAAGCAGTTCTCCTTCAGGTCCGCTTGACCCATGCTTCATTATCTTCTTATATTTGGAGCGCTTGTTTTGAAACCAGATTTTCACCTAAACACACAAAAAAGGCATTAAAACACATAGACACCAGAATGGAGGCTGCATATTTTTATAATGGAGCCATCATGGCGTCAGTGGTCTATTTCTGACACCCCTTTTTCATTATGATTCTGATTTGATGACAGCTTTTTTTGTCGAGATGGACTGCGTTTCATTACACGCATGCTCAGCAATTGTTCCACCCTGCCATTTTTATGACATCAGTGAGGCATGTGTCTGACAATAACAATCACAGCGTAAAAATACATTCAAATTTAGCTGAACTGAAATGACGGAGAGTATACGCTTGGCAGATTTTGATAACAGAATCACTAGATTGCATTTTAGGGGCTACCATATCCACACCTTACAGAATTGAACAACAAAAAGTCAAGACAAATAGTATTTGTATGTTGCTTGAACTTTTTCTCGTGTTCGTGTGGGTTTCCTCCAGATGCTCCAGTTTCCCCCACAGTCCAAAGACATGCGGTATACGTGAATTGAATAAACTACATTGGCCATAGTGTATGAGTGTGTGTGTGTGAATGAGTGTGTTTGGATGTTTCCCAGTACTGGGTTGCGGCTGGAAGGGCATCTGCTGCATAAAACATATGGCGAATTAGTTGGCGGTTCATTCCGCTGTGGCGATCTCTAAAATAGAGTCTAAGCCGAAGAAAAATGAATGAATTATTGTCGCTTGAATTTATTTTAATAAGTTAATCAGGTTTTAGTTTCACTGTAAAAATATATATGAAAAATTTGTCATGACAGCATATGTTTTTAATTCATTGTAACTTATTGCTAAGTTAATCATGTTCTAACTTAATTTTATAAGTTACACAAGCTGTTTAAAGTCAGTTTAACATAAGTTCAATTGACTCATAAGGTTAATTTGATTCAGCTTACAACATTTAAGGCAACCAGGATTTATTTACAGTGTAAATTGTTTTAATTATACAAAGTTTAACTATATATATTTTAGACAGATTGATTAATGTAGGTTGGGATGACTGCAAAAAGTTAATTTGATTCAACTTCAAAATTTAAGGCAGCAATAATTTTTTTACAGCACATCATATCTTCATTCAGGCTAGAACAAGGAAAACATAAAATACACATTTAAGTGTTTATTTTATTACAGTTGATCTATTTGCATCTCACATTTTCAACTGCGATACATATCTTCAAAGGCTTTTCTCAAACGCTTTTTTTACTCTCTCATGGACTAAACCATGTGCAAAAACCAAATGGTCAGCTTTATTTCTTTTTTATTGCCTTGTTGTTCCAGTTTATGGGTCAAAGATGAAAATAGATTTATTTACTAAAAATCACTGTTAATTTAGGACTAACACCATATTAAAAGACTCTATTTAAGGATCACAGTGCAGCACCAAAATACTCATTAATTGTCATTTAAAATCTTTATACTTTGCATTTTTAGACTTAACCGCACAACACATGGACAAGACCTCAATCATGTTTGGTGATGCAATATATATCGCCCATACATAAAAACCATTTCTAGCTGATTGTGCAACATCTCTGTCTCTATTGGAGGTGTCAGTGTCAGTATGGTTAAAAAACACAATAGTATTTACTATAAATTACTTTTTATGACAGTCTGACAACTGAAAATAGATCTGGTAGCAGATTTCGCAGCCTCTGTTACTTTTTATCTTGCACTTTTTTGTTAACTTTTATTATTTTTTATTTGATTGCATATCGTTTTCACATTCGTATTTCAATGTCTAATTAATAAATAGTTAAAATGACTATAATTCAATTAAATATTCTTAGGCGACGCAGTGGCTTCACATTTAGGGTAGGCTAAATTCTCTGTAGTGTATGAGTGTGAATGAGTGTGCATGGATGTTTCCCAGAGATGGGTTGCGACTGGGAGGGCATCCGCTGCGTAAAACAAATGCTGGATAAATTGGCGGTTCATTCCGCTGTGGTGACCCCAGATTAATAAAGGGACTGAGCCGAAAAAGAAAATGAATGAATAAATATTCTTAAGAATAAAATATTGTGTTTTTTTATGGAAAAGTGTAGTTGTATTGTGATGATATTATATTGTCATTCTGGCATTATATAATGAGTCTTAAAATGACAATAATATAATTTATCCCAATATATTTTGGTGCAATATATCGAACAACAAAATATAGATATCGTGACAGGCCTATATTTAGTTAGGCCTATATTCAGCCCAAAATTTAGTATGATCGCATACTCTTTTATATATGTGACCCTGGACCACAAAACTGAAATTTGCATGGGTATATTTGTAGGAACAGCCAAAAATACATTACAAGAGTCAATTTTTTTATTTTATGCAAAAAATCATTAGAATATTAAGTCAAGATCATGTCCCATGAATACATTTGGTTAATATACAACAGAAGATATATATATAAAAATTATTTTTTTAATTAATGATGTGCATTGCAGTTCATTTAGAGAAATTTAAAGGTGATTTTCCCAATATTTGGACTTTTTTTAATGCTGAGATTCTAGATTTTGAAATATTGTCCCATCTGACAAACAATCCTTATTTCTTCAGCTTTCAGATCATGTATAAATCTCAGTTTTAAAAATGTACCCTTATGGTTTTGTGGTCACATATTTTAATATATGCACTTTAGAATATCACTTCACCTGTATTTAATATACATTCTATGTACAAAAAATTATTAAATGTAAATTAGTTTGTAATGTAAATGTAAAAAAGTAATGTTAGTAATGTAAATTAAAGTTCCTTCCATCTTTCCCATATGTTGTGTATATCATTCACCTGATTAATATATCATTTTATGCACTTTTCAGGCCATTGACAATATTTTAGAACTGACTTTTTGTTCCGGAAATGTACAGTTGAAGTCAGAATTATTAGCCCCCCTTTGCATTTGTTTTTCTTTTTTAAATATTTCCCAAATGATGTTTAACAGAGCAGGGAAATTTTCACAGCATGTCTGATAATATTTTTTCTTCTAGAGAAAGTCTTTATTTGTTTTATTTTGAAAGCAGTTTTAAATTTTTTACACATCATTTTTAGGACAAAATTATTAGCCCCTTTAAGAATTTTTTTTTCTGATAGTCTACAGAACAAACCATCATTATACAATAACTTGCCTAATTACCCTAACCTGCCTAGTTAACCTAATTAACCTAGTTAAGCCTTTAAATGTCATTTTAAGCTATATAGAAGTGTCTTGAAAAATATCTAGTAAAATATTATTTACTGTCATCATGTCAAAGATAAAATAAATCAGTTATTAAAACTATTATGTTTAGAAATGTGTTGAAAAAAATGTTAAACAGAAATAGGGGAAAAAATAAACAGGGGGGCTAATAATTCTGACTTCAACTGTAGGCAAATTATTCCAGGATTAATTAGACAAGGCCCGATTTGCTTGATTTTGCTTGCTATCCTGATGTTTTTTGACGCTTCAAATGAATTTATTCCATGGCAAATACACAAATGCTTTAGACGTGTCCATAATTACACGGTGCCACAATCTGCTCTCAATTTAGAAACACCTTGAAGACACAAAAGCTGTGCCTTTATAAGAATCCAGCCAAAACACACAACACACACAAAAAGCAGCAGTCGAGAGAGCCCACCTAATGCAGTTTCCATAACCTCAGACTATCAAAATCTATGCAGAGGCCTTGCCTTTTACACAATGCTATTAGTTTGGCTGTCAACAGATTTAATAAACACACATAAAAAAAGATTTTCTTTTTTTATTTCCAAAAGAATCGGGTTTGCCAAACAGCTTTTATGGGTGATGGATTCCAGACCGATGTTAATATATGTGTGAGGAGGGACTTGGAAAAGCCAAACGCATATGCTGTGTGGCACTTATTTATATGCCTTCAATCACGTTTATGGATCAAATGGAAACTGGCAACTATTTTCGCCATCCAAACCATGGATTTTCACTTGTATCAGTTTGAAATCTAAGCAATGCAATTTCCATCTGAACTGCAAACGTGGAGGCATTTTTTCGACTGCTGACAGAAACACTTTGATGCGCTTTGAGGCGTAATGAGACAGGAAACCTCTTAAAGGGGCAAGACAGACTGAACTCATTCTCCATGGCCAAAATTGAGAAGCAACCTGTCACACTCAGGGCGGCAAGTGTTTAACGCAAATAAAAAGAGGGAGGGAAAGAAACTGAGAATGAAAAACAGGCTTATGCTATGTATGCCATGGGCGATAAGGCTGCACCCAGGCTTACGTTTTTCTCCAAACGCACACAGGTTTGATGCATGCCTTGATATTTTACCATCCAATCCGGTGTGTGCATGTCGGCAGGAGGGATTTATAAAAATAAATCAATGTCCATAACACCGCCCTACAGGAACTCATTAATGGGTAGGACATCAACAAAACAAGCATAGGCGACTTATTAATCCATTTGTTTTCCCAACTGGAATGTATAGGAAAGATGCTGAGCACATCTAAAAAAAAAAAAAAAAAAAAAAAGAGGATAGCATAGCTAAAATAAAAACAACCCTACACTGACTCATTTGTCTTATCCACTGGCCCAGAAAGGACCGTATTTTGTTAAATCCATCATGAGCGAGCAGTTGGATATGTGTTATTAAGCATGAGGCTTAAGCAATCAAGAATAAATAATACTTGGGATAACTCCATAAGCATTAAGGAAAAGAAAACTGTCTCGTACTGTAAAGACTAAGAACACAAAAGCTAGTGGGCTAACGAAAAAAATGAAAGTAAAGGCTGGATTAAGTGAAATCCTCACTTAGCTTGAACAATTCAGAAACAAATCAGCCTACATGACACAAAGTACATAAATGCTCAGAAACCAGTAATGACTGACTCATTGAGCGTTCATCCACCGAACTAAAGCCTCACCTCAGCATAATTGCTTTCATAGAGATTTGCAGTGGCCCTGAATATTATTTTGGTGTGCATTTGAGCCTGTTAAAAAATGCATAAATACTGTTGCATTAGAAAAAAAGCTATCAACAGGGAACTGGAAGGGTGTATTAAACAATTTCCTTTGATCTTTAATAATATTCTCAAGCTAATATTTATGGGTCAAGACATAAAGGGTTTTCATGAATCAAAACACGAGAAGTGTAATACAGCTTATTTATTTACAAAAGGAATGACTGCCATGTCACTACCAGTCAAAAGTTTGGGGTCAGTTTTTTTTATGTTGTTTTTTTAAAGAAACCTGTTTTGTTCATTAAGGTGTTCATTGTTCATTTAAATAACTGCTTTCTTATTGTATGTAGTTTCAAATGAAATTATTACTCCAGTCATTATTGCTTATATTACATTACCATTAATAATAATAATAATAATAATAATGATAATAATAATAATAATAATAATAATAAGAAGAAGAAGAAGAAGAAGAAGAAGAAGAAGAAGAAGAAGAAGAA